>LQMZ01002270.1:21831-36769 GCA_001655765.1 Hemisphaericaspora gorwae
AAAAATTAGTTTCTTTAAAAAAAAAATGCTGCCAAAAAAAATACAGGAGGTTCTTACATTTTGGTGGTAGTCGATAGGGTCAGTACTCGGGTAGTGGGAGGGTGGGACTGATATTGGGCAGGGGCAGGACAAAACCTCAGATGAACATTTCTCTTTCCATTAAATCTTCCATTGGAATATTCGTATCATCAGGATCAGCACACTTACAAATTGATTCATAACGTTTATCATCATAAACAAATTTAATTGAATTTTCAATATCATTAGTAAACAGAATATTATCACGTTGATAAAATTCAAATTCAATAACTTCAAGAATTGCAATTGATAAATTATTTGAATTATTAAATCCATAATCGTTAATTAATTCTAATTCATTTATAAATTTTAAATTTGCTTTCTTTATATTAATTAAGTTATTAATAGTATAATAAGTTATTCTATGACCATATTTATTCTCAAAATCAACTATGGTAGGTTTAAATGGGAAATATGCTAATATTCTATGAGTTGAATCAGCTAATATAATAGTTATATCATTGGTATTCAGATTGATTTTTAAAAATTTACATATTCTTAAAATTGGGGAAATTTTCATTAATGTTGGTTTAAAATTCTTTTTGATAAGTGGATTGGTATATCTATGGGTTTGTATACTATGTATAACTTCATTGGCTAACCAACTATGTTGAAATATCAATGGGAAACTTTCCATTTTGTTTGCACTTTCTTCCAAATACTCCACCTCATCTCTAGTGGGAAGTGGTGTTTTGTTGACACGCGCTTTTCGGTTGTTGACGCGAATTTTCATCCAATTGATCATTTGCAAAAAGTTCATAACTGTACCAATATCTCTGACAATGACCCCTTACCACCCTCCCCATCCGGCACTGTCGACAATTGGGTTAGGTCGCATACAACAGTGGTATTTTCTCTTGGTTCCATGTAGTCCACATTGAAAGACTACTTTGTCTCTGGAAAGGGTACCTTCTCCGATTCTTTCATAACCCATGGTCTTATCATCAATACTGATTAAATCAAAATCTCTCAACTCATGTTATATATTGATATACTAGGTTGTGCCATAAAAGTTATGAGTCAATCTCTACAACTATTAGATGATCAACCTTTTCAAATAGATGAATTGGAAAAGGTAGGGAAGAGATCAAAAGAGAGATCTCCCCTCGGATTTTGTCAACATTTTCAAGAAACTCACGTGCGTATGCCCGGAACTTGTTTCCCAATTTTTTTTTTTTTTTTTTGCTTTTCTCATAAACTCAAAACTTCGGATTGCTGTTGATATTGCTGATTGATTGATTGATTATCGACAGGTATACTTTGGTCTTGATAGTTTGATAAATCATCAAAAGGTAGATATAGAGATAAATATGGCCGTTGAGGAAGATGATACACAGAAGCTGAACACTCCGCTGGCTTCCACTCCAATAGCCATCACCAAATTAAATGATGAACGAAATGAAGAAGATCAATTTAAAGAAGAGAATATAATAATTGGATGTAGGGTATATGTATCTAAAGATGGTGAGTTTAGATTAGCTGAGATTTTACAAGAGCATTTGAAGAAGGGTAAGAAGGTGTTTTATGTCCATTATCAAGAATTTAATAAGAGATTAGATGAATGGATAAGTACTGATAGAATAGATTTTAAACGACCTATGATCTTACCACAAGTTAAGACTGAGAAAGATGATAAGAAAGATATTAAAACGAAAAAGAAAACAAATAAACTGAAATCTTCTACGTCCTTGTTAGCGACAAGTTCGCTGGCGTCCTCGAAAATGTCTCAACAAAGATCAATAAATCAATCATTAGAAGGAACAGTTTCCACCCCGGAAACCCCCATGGCGGATGATGAAATGGATTTGGAGAATTTGAATGTGCAAGGATTGAAAAGACCAGGAGAAGAAGTTTCAAGAGAAGATGAAATTAAGAAATTAAGAGTTGGAGGTTCAATGACTCAAAATCATCTGGAAGTTGCTCGAGTTCGAAATTTATCATATGTGATATTAGGTGAACATATTATTGAACCATGGTATTTTTCACCATATCCAATAGAATTAACTGAAGAAGATGAAATATATATCTGTGATTTCACATTATCATATTTTGGATCCAAGAAACAATTTGAAAGATTTAGATCAAAATGTTCAATGAAACATCCACCAGGTAATGAAATTTATCGAGATTCAAAAGTTAGTTTTTGGGAAATTGATGGTAGGAAACAAAGAACATGGTGTAGAAATTTATGTTTATTAAGTAAATTATTTTTAGATCATAAGACATTATATTATGATGTGGATCCATTTTTATTTTATGTTATGACAATCAAAACTGATCAAGGTCATCATGTTGTTGGATATTTTTCAAAAGAAAAGGAAAGTGCTGATGGTTATAATGTTGCTTGTATTTTGACTTTACCATGTTATCAAAAAAAGGGATATGGTAAATTACTTATACAATTTAGTTATATGTTATCAAATGTTGAAAATAAAGTTGGATCACCGGAAAAGCCGTTATCTGATTTAGGTTTGTTGTCTTATCGAGCTTATTGGACTGATACATTAGTTAAATTATTAGTTGAAAGAAACAATCCAAGTTTATTTCGGAAAAATAATCCTCATTTAATTGAAGAAATTGAATCAGATGGTTCAGCTTCGGTCCCACCATCCGGAGGAGCAACATCAGCTGGAACTGGAGCAGCTTCTGTTGCAATTTCTGCTACAGTATCAGCATCAGCATCAGCACTACCGTCACTAAATGGTAGACAAGGAAATTCAAGTGAAATTACAATTGATGATATTTCTTCAATCACATGTATGACAACTACTGATATCCTACATACTTTAACTACATTACAAATATTACGATATTATAAAGGACAACATATAATTGTTATAACTGATCAAATTATGACAATGTATGAAAAATTAATGAAAAAAGTTAAAGAAAATAAAAAACACGAATTAGATCCAAGATTATTAAATTGGACCCCTCCTACTTTTACTGCAAATCAATTACGATTTGGATGGTGATCTCTCTCCCCCCCTGGAAAGCAGGAGGCGGCTAACAGGGTGTTACAAGAAAAAGGGGTTATGCAGTTTTATGTATTAATATTAATGAAAAGTACGGTCTATATTATATCTTGCCATATTTTAATACTCTTATCGCCTTCACATGTAATTAATCTTAATCCCAGCATATCAAACGTGGATGCATATATGGCTGATTCAGCAGATCCTTCAACTGGCGGGGTGATACCACTTTGAACTAGATTACCTTTTATATAATCATAAAATTCCATTTTCCCATCATCATATCCTGCAAATAACGTATTTGAAACATGATTAATTGATAGGGTATTTATAATTTTACTTGATTGATCTTCCGGCTTTTCAAACTCATTTAATAGTTGCCCTTGGGGTAATAACCATTGTTTAATATTCCCATTGGAATCACCTGAACAAAACGTCATTTCTTGTGGATGCAATTTCATTGATCGAATACTTTTGCTATGATGAGTTAAACATACTTGAGTAGATTGTTTTCTTAAGTCCCATAATCTAATGGTCCCATCCATTGAACTTGAAATGATTTGTGGATCCCCCACCTCACTTTCAATGCTAGTTATATCATTAGAATGACCCATCAAAGTCATAATTTCATTTCTTGATCGAATATCCCAAACTCTAATTACACAATCTCTACCACCAGTAAATAAAATATTTAATTCAGGATGTAAACTCATAGCATATATCCCACCTACATGACCATGATAATTTCGTATTTGACAACCTTCAACTGCATTAGTACGTTCTAAATCCCAACATCGAATAGTTTTATCTTCAGATCCAGAAAATAAATATGGGAATCTCTTGGAAATACACAATGATCTAACTCCCATTATATGACCAGTTAAAGTAGCCTTCAATTCAGATGTATATAGATCCCATATCTTGATAGTTGAATCTGATGAGCCTGTTACAAACCATTTATTGGTTATTTCATCAATGGCAATTGACCTTACCCAACCTTGATGAGCACCTGCTAAAGTTCGAAGTAGGGTCCAATTACTTGTAGATGCAGTGCTTTTGGATGAAGATACTTGAGCTGTTCGTATACCTTCGTTGACTGAGTCTTCCGCTGTTTCTACGTCGTCATCCTCGTCGTCGTCATCCCCAATGATATCATCATTGTCATGGTTGACATATTTGAAAATATGATCTAGTTTAACATTGTTGTACATTGCTTCTGCCATGGCATCTTCTTCTGGGATTATATCTTTAGTTGGTAGCACTCTTTGGCTCTGGTCATGGTCGTGGACATGGTCATCGTCATGAGATGGCATTGTTTGTGAGAGGATGATTGAGTGGAGCAGTCATCATCATCATCAAGGGAATTTTTCACACCACAAAAAATTCGGCCGAGGTATCAAAATGCCAATGGGCAATTTCGATCGAGATTGAATGAATGGAAGCGTTGCTACTGTAGGTGAATAAAGACGAAGGAAGATGCTCGATCTAATTAAGCAATTACATACCATACTAGCTACTTCAAATAAACTTTACAAGATCATTGAAATCATTCCACCCACCGATCAATATGCTCAACAACAGTTTATCACATTTGAAGATGAAGATAGTTTAGAAATAGGACTAACCAAGACAACATACTTGAAATTATTCAAACAATCACATGAATATTGGCATGAACGAATCGTCGACCAATATAGTGAAGACTATATTAATCAATTGGATGATCCTGTCCAATTGAAACAATTATATTTCATGACTTTGGGATATTTGATAACTACGAATGAAAATCATACAATTATAAGATGTCATGAGTTGATAGTATATAAGTTAGTTAAACTAGGTGATAGCAATAACCAAACTGACATCATACATCAAGAATTAGATATCATATCCTCGATAATTTGTTGTAGATTAAAACGAATTAATAAAAGTTCTTCATTATGGCATTGGTTAAAGAAATTAACAATAATTAGTATATATAATAACCATGAGTCGTCTGAAAGGTATACCAGACTAATCTCGAGATGCTTGAAAAGTTGTGAAATCCATTTTGCTAATTATTATGCTAATAATTATCTTCGATGGATAATAGCGATAAACTATAATTTACAACTTATTAAATACAATGAAATGTTATATACAAAGTTAATTCATGCTTGCCACTCAAAATTAAGTGATTGCTCCCTATGGAATACATTGAATTGCTACTTGAAAGGTTTGTCTGATTCTAATAAATTCATAATTGATGATTACAATAGAATTACAAATCAACTCTTGAAAGATATACCTTCATTATCATTCCCGCAATTATCTCAACATGATATGAGTCATATTAATCATGGTCAATTGGTACTAACTGAATTTCAATGGTTGATACTGGTTGATTGTTCAATTCAAACTCCATATAGAATGCTTGTACAATCAACCAATGATGAACAATTAGTGTCGACTATGAAACAATTGGCGAATTCTGCACACAAGCCGTTTATATAGTGATGTTTCTAGTGCTGGTCATTCCTATTGGAATGTACTGGATAGATATTTACATTTATGTGTCATAGAGGATCAATTGCGACATCACCGACAGAAGATCCATGCAACCATTACTATTTAGATATGTCTACCAAGTAACTCGTCCCAATAAGAAGGGATTCTTCCTACTATGACCCACTGAGAAAATTGTATGTTTTTATTGCCTGTGCCCCCCTGACAATGTACTCAGGTAAACTGTGTGGTTCAAAACTGAAGCAACTACACTACCGACATCACGTTGACAACGTGGCAAACTTCAAAAAAGAGAAGAGTTAATCCCCTTTACTAGCTTTTCACTCCTTTGAACACATAAGATAACAGTAAACGAGATCACCTTTGCGATTACAATTTTTTAATGTCGGCAGAACGGTATTGTTTAGTTCCTGGGCCATCGTGGAATCTCTCCCCACAATTTCGCACGAGTTTGACAAAAAACATGGGGAGACAATTAGGACCATCAATTTTCAGTATCACTCCATTCCATGCCAACTAGGTTCTTCAAAACATGACAAGATGCTTCATCGAACAATTGATTCGATTGCCTGCGGAGATCCTTCAGTTGGTATTTGAATACATTCCAGACGTTTATTTGAGGACATACATCGATAATCCTCACATTGGTAACTATGCAATTAAAGTCTTATTTTCTAAAGTAATTATTGGAACTAGCTATTGGTCAATCGGCCCTGAGACTCGCAACATACATGTTCCAATTGGTGATGAACATTTGATAAATGATCAATTTAGGCCAATTACCGAAATCTCCCATGAGTTTAAATTTGATTAACTTCAGTACTTTTTTGATTTCATCGACATTTATTCTAATCATATTCCTAAAGAACTTGTATTTGATGCAGTAAACGATTTATTACTATTTCACGAACAGAATGCAGAACTTTTAAGGAGGATTCAAAAAGTTGATGTTAGTATTTATAATGGACAAGTTCAGAGTTGGACAAAGGAACTCCACAATCTTCCATATAATTATCATCTGATTTGGAATTGGAATTGCGGTTATGTACGTCATCCAATTCCCAAAACTACTCGAGAGTTCTACATTGATTCAGTTACACGAGCTGATTTGAAAACTAGTTTAAGTAATCTTTGTCATTTGTGTATTTCTGAGGGTATTTTACAAACCGAGGATTTACCATATCTTCCAAAGAATTTAAGATCATTGCGTTTCCGATATATACACACTGATAGTAGCTCTAGACTTGAATTTCCACTATCCTTAAGATCCTTGGCGTGGCTGTTAACAATTGACGGAGATACCAGAGTTGATTTGTCACATTTACATAATCTCAAATCACTAACTTTCGTAACTCAGTATGAAGTTCATATATCTTCGAGAAATTTAATTTTACCATCACATATTGAACGTATCCATGCATGGGGTATATTAAAGGACTTCAAATCACATATATCAAATTACAAGAATTTAATAGACTTTCGAGTTCAAAGTGATTTTGTTGATGATTATTTTGAAAATTGTCTATTTCCAGATAGTTTACGAATTCTTGAAATTACAGGGAACGCTGGGTCTTTAGACAATACGTACCCTCATAAGATTACAAAATGTCGTTTTGAAGTTGGTTCAAACTTCCTAATCCCACCAAATCTTGAATCATTAATACTTTCAGGTACATTGCTTTTGAAATTTCATGAAATTATCTTCCCTTTATCGCTCAGACATCTTGATGCTGATTGCAATGAAATTACTATTTGGAATGATTTACAATTACCTTCGGGTTTATTGACACTTAGAGTTCGGTCAAAACATTTAAGTCCATTTAGGCTCCCACCTTCATTGGTTTCGCTTAATTTGGATCGATCGAATTTAGAGGGAAGTTCATTTCAAGAGTTTGATTTCACTAATCTTAATAATTTAAAACGAGTTTCATTAAGGTATGCAGGGACTAAAATTATCAATATTAAATTTCCGTCAAGTTTAAGATATCTAGACTTAGGTAACAATGATCTTGAGAAAGTAATTATTGATTCGCCCAATTTAAAAATACTTCATTTGCAAAATAGTACAATAAGAAGGTTTAATCCCCTGGATTTTAAAATTCCTGATAGTATCATTAAACTAGACCTTAGAGCATGTAGAATTGAACCTGATGAAGAACTTGATTATGAATACTTTTCAGATGCTGATAGTACATCTACAGAAGAGGAATCCGATGGATGTCCAACGATTGTCAAACTACCTAAATGTTTAAGATTCCTAGATGTCAGTCGATGTAATCTTGGTTCACGATTTCTTCAAAAATGGAATTTATCTGAACAATGCAAGAATTTGAAAATCTTACTCCTCCATGATAACAAAATAACAGATCTTCAGACATTGAATCTTCCTTTGAGTTTAGTTTGTCTTGATTTGAGTGATAATCTAATTCGAATCCCCAATTTTGATTTCTTCAAACAATTTAATAACTTAAAATCATTGGATCTTGATGATAATGATATGCGATACTTTCTCAGAAAATGTCCTAAGATTGGATTGCCAGTTGCACTCGTATTCTTGGGTGTTTCAAGCAATGGACTTACAGAAGAGGATTTTTCAAGGTTTGATTTATCCAATTGTAAAGAATTAAAGTTTATACGGCTAGATATTAATGATTATTCTACACTTGTAAAACAAGTGAAGAAAGTTTGTCCCAAATTTTGCTGGATCGGACAGTCAGATTATAAAATGGATAAAAGTGGGAAATATGTCGATTATTGCTAATGCTTATCTACATGGGTTTATTTATAGTTTTAATATAGACCTTTGATTGTAATGGGTGTCCTCTCGATGTTTGTTTCTAGTTGGCTTCTTTGCTTGGCTGTTCACTCGAAACTATAGTCTTTGTTTGGCGTACATAACAGTTTCAGCTTATACTATTTCTCCTGGATTTCTTGTAGTTTTTTATCATCCTGCAGAATGTTTTCCCATATACATTCCTATAGCGAGAAAATGAGATGTGTCCTCCCTATTCTGATAAACATGACTCTATTATCAAGTTACTTCCTGTCGAATGGCTGCAAAAAAAAAAAATGTTGAAAATTTTACATAATTAGTTGATTACACTGTCAATAAAACACTGACACTAACACTAACACTATACTGACACCCACATATAGAAAATTGATCCTTTAGAATCTCAAAATCAGTCAATTGTTAAAGGAGAAACTACTGTTGCTCGCTACATACTGATGAGTATGATAAGTAATAGAGATCCAATTACTATAAAACCGAAACTAAGCATTATAAAGCAATTACCGAAACCAATACCAGATGAAACCTATTCAGTTGAAACATGTGATCACTTAAAACAACTATTAAATAATCTCTTAAATTCTTCTTTTGCATCCTTATCAATAACGTCACCATGAATGAGAATAATTCGATCAAAATCCCACTGGGCTACCTTTCGAATAGCCAGAGCACCAGCTTCACTCTTAGTTCCAGAAAGAAATGCAGCTATCCATTGTGATATAACACTACGAGGTTGAGAATATCTTGTGAAGAATGAAAATCCAGAATGTGGACTAAACCCCTTTTCGAATCCTGTTTCTTCACTGTATTGTTCCAATTGAACCTCACCCAGTACAGTTCCTGGAACTCCTAAATTAAATACTAGATCACCTACAAGTAATGTTTTGGACAGTTTATCAAATAAACACAAATCATTCAAACTATGATTTTTCAAACAAATGAATTCTAAATTATCCATAATAAATGAATCGGAAATACCCAATTTTTCATTCCATTCATTACCCGATATGACTTCATCTTGCAATGCAACTGTAATCTTATAATCAATTTGACAATTATTCTTTAATTGAACTTTATCACCAGCAATTACTTTACAATCACTAAATTTCTCTTTATATTGATGACCATAAAGATTATGTTCATTATTAGGAACAATTACATATTTAACCATATATGGAGAATCACCCATTAATTCCTCAATAGCTTGATTAAAAATTCTTTCATTATATTCAATTGGTGACCAAATAATTAAATTCCCATCAAAATTTAAAATTGTCATTCTAGTTCCAAGATTAAACATCTTAAGAAGTTTAAATGGACTTGAGACAGTGACGATATTGTCAGCGACTTTTCTAATTGAAACTTTCCATGGATCAGGATGACTCATAATGATAGTAATGATGATGAATTAGTTGTTCATAAAGGAAGCTTGAAGTGTTTGGGTTTAAGTAGTTCATCTATCTCAGGGGTTTATTATGTGGGGGGGAGGGGCACGGCCATTTGCGTTTACGGTTTCGGTTAGGGTTGCCCGTTATTATTTTGTATAACGTATGAAATTTCAAAATATTTACAACATTTCCTCTCGAATTTGAACTATTTTCATAGTTTACTGAAGATTGATCGTTGACAGCGTGCTTCACTCATATTTGCGTCATTTTCAGTGTTTATTAAAGCTACCGCGGATCTTTTTCGTTTATTAGTTTTATATACTATTTTAATACAAGTTTGTGTTATCTAACCGTTACGCTGTCGGCACAGGTCGCGTTTCTCAAGACAAATATATGACCATAAATAGAAGTGAATTCTACTGTCTAGTGAATATGTTTCTAAATATATGTTTTAACTGAGAAAACTAACAATTAAATGACAAATCTTGTAACTTATACTTAATATATTATGTCTGAAAGAACTATCTCACAAATGCAGCTAGGACCTTGGAATTTTCACAATAATATGGTCAGCCATGTGCTTCAAAGCCAACAAGATAGAAATCTAAATGGGTTACAGTACCAACATGTGTGTTATCAAGTTATCAACACTACCTACTTAGGAAAGAGTTAATGCTGTCTGGTCGCTTTTCACTCCTTTGAATACATGAGATAGCAGTGAACGAGATTTCCTTTGCAATTACAATTTTTTAGTGTCTGCAGAACGGTATCGTTTTTTTTTTTAACTCTTGGCATGAAGGCAAAACTATATAATATACATTCTATAGAAAACCTAACTCTTCAAGGTTACCCTTTTGAGCTTAGTATTATTTCTCGTCTATGTAAATAAAATTAAATTTAACTGATTATAATTGATAATGGATATATTTTAATGATGCTAGACCGCTAGCAATGAGTTCCAGGGTCATCGTGGAACCTCTCCCCGCAATTTTGCACCAGTTTGACAAAAAACATGGGGAGACAATTAGGACCATCAATTTTCAGTATCACTCCATTCCATGCCAACTAGGTTCTTCAAAACATGACAAGATGCTTCATCGAACAATTGATTCGATTGCCTACGGAGATCCTTCAGTTGGTATTTGAATACATTCCAGACGTTTATTTGAGGACATACATCGATAATCCTTACATTGGTGACTATGCAATTAAAGTCTTGTTTACTAAAGTAATCATTGGTGAGAGTGAGTGGTCGAGCCAACTTAAGGGTCTCAAGATACATGTTCCACTTGGTGACGAACATTTGATAGATGATGAATTTAATCCCATTAGGGAAATTTCTCATGAATTTAGATTTGGTGAACTTCAATTCTTTTTTGATTTTATCAACATTCATTCTAATCGTATACCTAAAGCAATAGAAATTGGTACAGCAAATGATTTATTACGGTTTCATGAACAGAATCCAGAACTTTTAAAGAAGATTTCTAGAGTTGATGTTAGAATTGATGAGAACGAGGTTCATACTTCGGCAAATCAACTCATTCTTCGTCTTCCATATAATTATTATCTGATTTGGAATTGGAATTGGAGTTGTGTACGTCATCCAATTCCCAAAACTACTCGAGAGTTCTACATTGATTCAGTTACACAAGATGATTTGAAAACTAGTTTAAGTGATCTTCATCATTTGAAGGTTGAGAATGAGTTTTTACAAACCGAAGATTTACCTTATCTTCCAAAGAATTTAAGATCATTGGAATTCATACATCTACACATCAATAGTAGTTCTAAACTTGAATTCCCACAATCCTTAAGATCTTTGGCTTGGTGGTTAACAATGGACCGAGATACCAGAGTTGATTTGTCACATTTACATAATCTCAAATCACTAACTTTCGTAACTCAGTATGAAGTTCATATATTTTCGAGAAATTTAATTTTACCATCACAAATTGAACGTATCCATGCATGGGGTATATTAAAGGATTTCAAATCACATATATCATATTACAAGAATTTAATAGACTTTCGAGTTCAAAGTGATTTTGTTGATGATTATTTTGAAAATTGTCTATTCCCAGACAGTTTACGAATTCTTGAAATTATAGGGAACGCTGGGTCTTCAGACAATATGAACTCTCATGAGATTAGAAAATCTCGTTTTGAAGTTGGTTCAAACTTCCTAATCCCACCAAATCTTGAATCATTGAAACTTTCGGGTCCGTTGGATTTGAAATTTCGAGAAATTAACTTCCCTGCATCCCTCAGACATCTTGATATTTGTGCTGATACCAATGAAAATACCATTTGGAATGATTTACAATTACCTTCGGGTTTATTGACTCTTAAAGTTCAGTCAAAACATTTACGTCCATTTAGACTCCCACCTTCATTGGTTTCATTTGATTTGGGTCAATTAAATTTTGAGAGAAGTTCATTTCAAGAGTTTGATTTCACTAATCTTAATAATTTAAAACGAGTTTCGTTAAGGTATGCAGGGACTAAAATTATCAATATTAAATTTCCGTCAAGTTTAAGATGTTTAGACTTAGGTAGCAATGATCTTGAGAAAGTAATTATTGATTCGCCCAATTTAAAAATACTTGATTTGCAAAATAGTACGATAAGAAGGTTTAATCCCCTAGATTTTAAAATTCCTGATAGTATCATTAAACTAATCCTTCAAAATTGTAGAATTGAACGTAACAAACAGTCTGATTCTGAATACTTTTCAGATGTTGATAGTCCATCTACTGCAGAGGGACCCGACGGAGGTCCAAGTATTGTCAGGCTACCTAAATGTCTAAGATACCTAGATGTCAGTCGATGTAAGCTTGATTCACTGGCTTTTCAAACTTGGAATTTAGCTGGACAATGCAAGAATTTGAAAACCTTACTCCTAAATGATAACAAAATAATAGATATTCAGACATTGAATCTTCCTTTGAGTTTAGTTCTTCTTGATTTGTGCGATAATCCAATTCAAATCGCTGATTTTGATTTCTTCAAACAGTTTGACAATTTAGAAATATTACGTCTTAGAAATACTTCCATAGGAAATTATCTCGGAGGTCACAAGATTGGATTGCCAGATTCACTCATATTATTAGATGTCTCATCCAATGAATTTAAATATGAGGAGTTTTTAAGTTTTGATTTATCCAATTGTGAAGAATTAAAATTTGTTAAGCTAGATAACAATTTTGAATATGATAATGAATCAATTGCTTTCCATGTTAAGAAATTTTGTCCTAAATTTTGCTGGGTTCGAAGTACACGCTTTTGTAGAATCGATGAAACCGGCGAAGTTCACAATTATTAATGCTTATCTACGTGTATTTATTTATAGTTTTAATATAGACCTCTGATTGTAACGGGAGTCCTCTCAATGTTTGTTTCAACTTGCGTTCTTTGCTTGACTGTTCACTCGAAACTATAATCGTTGGAGTATATGTCCACTCAACAATCTCCATCCACTACATATAACAGTTTCAGCTTAAACTATTTCTCCTGGATTTCTTGTAGTTTTCTATCATCCTGCAGAATGTCTTCCCATATACATACGTGTAAGGAGAAAATGAAATGTAACTCTATTATCAAGTTACTTCCCGTCGAATGGCTGCAAAAAAAAATGTTGAAAATTTTACATAATTAGTTGATAACACTGTCAAAAACACTAACACTAACACTTACACTAGAATGACACACATAGATAGAAAATTGATCCTTTAAGATTTCAAAATCATTCAATTGTAAAAGGATAAGCTATTGTTGAACGCGACATATCGCAAGAGTATGATATGCAATAGAGATCCAAATGCTATAAAAACGAAACTAGGCGGGTTCGACCCCCGCATCGGGTTCCATGTTCAGTAACAACTAACGCTGGTGTGTGTCCTTATGAGGAATAAGGATTGCCACGGAAAGGGCAAGAAGAAGCTACTCATGTATTAAATAAATATAGAATAAATATGTGGGAAAAATCCTCTTTATATACAATTATGAGCCGAAGAATTACCCGGAGATGGTAATTCCACGACAACACATCGGGCCTAGAACACTAGGCATTATAAAGCAATTACCGAATCCAATACCAGATGAAACCTTTACAGTTGAAGCCTTCTAATCACTTAAAACAACTATTAAATAATCTCTTAAATTCTTCTTTTGCATCTTTATCAATAACATCACCATGAATGAGAATAATTCGATCAAAATCCCACTGGGCTACCTTTCGCATAGCCAGAGCACCAGCTTCACTCTTAGTTCCGGAACGAAATGCAGCTATCCATTGTGATATAACACTACGAGGTTGAGAATATCTTGTGATGAATGAAAATCCAGAATGTGGATTAAACCCCTTTTCAAATCCTGTTTCTTCACTGTATTGTTCCAATTGAACCTCACCCAGTACAGTTCCTGGAACTCCTAAGTTAAATACTAAATCACCTACAAGTAATGTTTTGGACAGTTTATCAAATAAACACAAATCATTCAAACTGTGATTCTTCAAACAAATAAATTCTAAATTATCCATAATAAATGAGTCGGAAATACCCAATTTTTCATTCCATTCATTACCCGATATGACTTCATCTTGTAATTCAACAGTAATCTTATAATCAATTTGACAATTATTCTTCAATTGAACTTTATCACCAGCAATTATTTTACAATCACTAAATTTCTCTTTATATTGATGACCATAAAGATTATGTTCATTATTAGGAACAATTACATATTTAACCATATATGGAGAATCACCCATTAATTCCTCAATAGCTTGATTAAAAATACTTTGATTATATTCAATTGGTGACCAAATAATTAAATTGCCATCAAAATTTAAAATTGCCATTCTAGCTCCAACATTAAGCATATTAAGAAGTTTAAATGGACGTGAGACAGTGACGATATTGTCAGCGACTTTTCTAATTGAAGCTTTCCATGGATCAGGATGACTCATAATGATATTAATGAAGATAAATTAGTTGTTCATAAAAGAAGCTTGAAGTGTTTGGGTTTAAGTAGTTCATCTCGGGGGGTTATAATGTGTGGGTGAGGGGCAATACTGTTTGGGTTTACGGCTCTGCCCGTTATCATTTTGTGTAATTAACATATGAAAATCCAAAACGTTTATGTTGAAGTCTGGCTGAAAATAACTCTCGGATTATAGAGCACGAATCACTACACAATCA
>LQMZ01002275.1:0-11932 GCA_001655765.1 Hemisphaericaspora gorwae
AGTGCTACAGTTTCTACTTACTACCCCCAATACACACTACCTACTACCACTGATACTATTCCCAACGACATTATTAACAACAACAATACTATTATCAACGAATCTATTACAAATGACATCGTCACTAATAACATTATAAATAACAACAATCTCACCCATCGCTACCACAGATCAACAACCACGCAGTCTTGAAATGGTACCATCACACACTACGTCTCCTTCTACAACAACCACTACTCCACCCTCTCTTCAACCACCCCCCACCAGACTCCCCATTGCCCCCCCACCTACCACCTCATTGCACGCTCCTCATCCCACACCCACCATTGAACCACCACCACCGCGCCTTGCCATCGAACCAGCTTCATCACCCGTCCCCCCAAGCCATAGTATTCGGAATCGCTTACGGCCCAGATCCAGTCTTCGCCGCCCTGCCCGGTATGAACCCTATCACCCATACATCCACACCCTCGCCATTCTCAATGATCCCCATCTTGACACATCTACTTATCATCAGTCTGATTATCCATTCGGGGGCGAATCTCACCTTCACCATATAGCCATCACAACTACGCACAGCAATGATCGCCAACATATTGATGAACTAATACAATCCACAAATGCACAACACGCGAAAGTCTTTGCTGTCGTATCCACAAATAGAAAGAAATTGCTTGCTCACCCAACTGAAGGGCCTGAATGGAAAAGAGCTGAAGAACAAGAGATAAATAAATTAACCGATATGGACGCCTTTCAAGAAATAAACTACAACGAAGTACCCTCACTGGAGAAAGTCATAGGTTCACAATTCGTGTATAGTGAGTCACCTACAGATATCAAAAACAATGGAACAAGAAAAGCCAGACTAGTAGCTTTAGGAAATCACCAAGTGATTCCCGATACAGAAACATATGCTCCCAGTTTGTCGTATGAAGGAGTACGCACAATGTTTGCAATGTCAGCTATTAACAATCATCAATTAAAACAAATGGACGTCAGTTCCGCATACCTACACCTGATCCTACCAGAACCCGTCTTCATTAGACCACCAGATGGAATAAGTGAAAAAGGAAAAGTTTGGAAATTTACTAAAGCATTATATGGTTTAAAAAATTCTGGTAGAGAATGGTATTTAACAATGAGAGAAATATTAAAAAGTCTTGGGTTCAGAAACTCAAAAGTAGAAACAGGGTTATTTATCAAAAACATTAATGACCATGAAAAAATGTACGTTGCAGTATACGTAGATGACTTGCTAGTAAGTTATAGAAATGAAAATGATTACACAGAATTTGTGAAAAGCATACAACAAAAATTGAAAATCAAAGATCTTGGGAATGCCAGTGTCTTTTGTGGTATTAGAATCAGAAAAATTAAAGGAGGATTTGAACTAGATCAAGAACCATTTATAGCAAAATTATTAACGGATTATGGAATGACAGAGTGTAAAGCTGTACAAACACCATATACGGATTATCAAAGAGAAGATGAAGCACTATTGAACGCTGAACAATTACACGAATATCAAAAATTACTAGGCAGCCTTTTATGGTTAGCCAACATAACACGACCCGATCTAAGCTTCTGTGTTAGTAAATTCGGATCATTTACAAAAGATGCCAACCAGATGGATTTAATCAAATTGAAGAAAGTATTAAAATATCTTAAAGGAACAAGAGACAAATCATTGAAAATGTTTTCAAACCAAGAAGAAAAACGAGTGAACCTATACGCATTTAGTGATGCATCATTTGCTAACGAAGAAGGAAGAAAATCTAGATCCGGTATGATATTATACTTGAATGGTATGCCTATCGATTGGTCCTCGAAGAAACAACACAACGTGACCACTAGCACATTCGAAGCCGAATTTGTATGTTTAAGTAAGGTGACAAAAGAAATACTTTGGCATCAGGCCTTGATTGAAGATCTCGGTGCAGAATTAGTAACTACTCCGAAAATTTTTGAGGACAACAATGGTGTCGTGTTACACGTAAATGGAACGGGAAATAAGTCGCAGTTCAGCAAACACATAGATATTAAACACAAATTTATAAATGAGAAAGTTGAAGAAGGATTGATAACGGTAGAATATATTCCCACAGATGAGAATGTCGCGGACACCATGACGAAGGGCCTCGGGAAAAAATTATTTGAAAGACATAATAACAAATTGTTCTACGACGATAACTTTGACATACGACTCCTCAGATTAACATAGAATCCAAAAAATATCTATGATCAGATCATGGATTCGGGGGAGTGTTGGAAAATGAAGAAGGTCGTCGCGGTAAAAGATTGTCGACGACAAATGGACGAAAAATTGTCACTATAACACTAACACATTTCGCCGAGTAAAATTTTATTGTATATATGTTTTTTTTTTTTGGGCAATTAGTAAGATAAATATATATCCATAAATTTTGACACAGTTCCATCCTGGATATCACAGTTTAAGCAACAACTTTCTATTCACAATTCATTCGATTAATTTACTAAAGTGTAGGTCGACCATTATTCCGACCCGTACATCAATCACTTCACATAGATTATTCAACTCTACAGCAAGGATGAGTACTGATATAGTTTTCGCTAAAGAGATCGCTGCTACGGCAATTACTGGCAAAGATGCCTGGAACAGACCTACCCCACAGCCAATTACGATTTCAGTGGCATTGAAAACGGATTTCCATCAGGCTTCAGTGACTGATAATTTAAAGTATTCTTTGAATTATGCTGTGATTACAAGAAACATTACTGAATTCATGAAGAACAATGAACATAAAAATTTCAAATCATTAGGTAGCATTGCTGAGGCAGTTAGCGAGATTTCATTGGACGAAATGAAAGGCGGTGGAAATTCAGTTGAGGTTGTTATTAAGAGTAACAAGTCAGAGATCAGAGCCGATAGCGTTGAATATCTCATGAAAAGAAATACGCTAGGAATAGAAAACGAGTTGGATGTGTTTAAAGTAAACAAATTAAGGTTATTGACCATTATTGGAGTCTTCACTTTTGAAAGACTTCAAAAACAGATTGTTGATGTTGATTTGCAATTCCAGATTAGTGACAATTCCAATTTATTCTTTCATAAAATTATCAATGATATTGTGACTTATGTCGAGTCCTCCAATTTCAAAACCGTAGAAGCATTGGTTTCCAAGATTGGTCAGTTGACTTTCCAAAGGTATGGAAAAGGCATTGAATCAGTTATGGCGAAAGTTACTAAACCAAACGCTTTTAGTCATATTGAAGGTGTCGGTGTCTCCTCATTAATGACTAGTGAGAATTTTGAAGTTGCCAAGCCCTTAACAATAAATGAAAATAGCAATTCCTCATTCAATATGCCTGTTGAACAATCGAAACCAACTAATTGGGAAGGAGACCACACCGCATTTCTTGCATTTGGGTCTAATGTTGGTAACCAAGTAGCCAATATCCAAAAAGCGTTATCGCTTTTGGAAACGTATGATATTGCAATCGAATCAACATCATCGTTATATATTTCTAAGCCCATGTATGTTCTTGAGCAACCGGATTTCTACAATGGAGTGGTTAAAGTCAAGTTTAAGGACATTTCACCGAAGGAGTTACTAGTCAGATTAAAAGAAATCGAGTACCACCACATTAGGAGAGTGAAAGATTTCGATAATGGTCCACGTGCAATAGACTTAGATATAATCTTATATGATGAGATCGAAATGAATGAACCTGATTTGGTTATTCCGCATAAGTCAATGTTAGAGAGAACATTTGTCTTACAACCATTGTGTGAACTCATCCCACCTGATCAAACCCATCCAATTAGTGCCGAACCATTCCATAATCACCTTCAGCAATTACTAGCAAATTCGATTAATGCAAATCTTCAAGAGTCCTCCAAGCTCTTGCAAATTCTCCCAGTGCCTCGTATTAAGGATTCAGTCAACCCGCTCAAATTTGACCAGGTGACCAACCAGCACAAGACAATAATAATGGGTATTTTGAACATGACTCCTGATTCGTTTTCCGACGGAGGCAAGAACTTTGACCAATCTGTTGCAAATGTGCTCTCCACAGCCAAACAATTAGTTTACGATGGGGCCGAGATTATTGATATTGGAGGTGTCCTGACTAGACCTGGATCAGTTGAACCTTCTGAAGAAGAAGAACTTAGACGAGTTATTTCGATCGTTCGTTCCATACGTTCCTGTCCTGACCCCAATGTAGCTAATGCCTTAATTTCGATTGATACATATAGATCAGTAGTTGCTGAAGAATGTTTGAAAGCTGGCGCTGATATTATTAACGATATATCCATGGGCAAATATGACAATCGAATTTTTGATGTGGTTGCAAAGTACGGATGCCCCTATATCATGAACCATACTAGAGGGACACCTGAAACCATGTCACGCTTAACAAAGTATGAATCAAATACCAATGATGATGTGATTGAATATGTGATTGATCCAACTCAAGGTCATCTTGAATTTGATGAGAACACTGATACCAACAATTTGTTGAATGGTGTCTCGAGAGAATTGGCTACGCAGATGATGAAAGCTTTCTCAAGGGGAGTAAGAAAGTGGCAAGTCATTGTCGACCCAGGTGTGGGGTTTGCCAAAAATGTTAAACAGAACTTGGCCTTAGTCCGTCACGCCTCCTTTTTTAAGCAATATTCGGTGCAAATGAATGAACGAATTAGTGATACGCTAGTTAACCATAGATACCTATCTTTCAATGGAATGTCTGTTTTAGTTGGTACGTCTAGAAAGAAGTTTTTGGGAACAATTACAGGACAGGAACTGGCTACAGAAAGAGTGTTCAGTACCGGCGCTACCGTGTCAGCATGTATTGAACAGAATACGGATATTGTTAGAGTCCATGATGTCAAGCAGATGAAAGACGTTGTTGTCACAAGCGATGCTCTTTATAGAGACATATACGATGTATAGAGTTATATTTTCTTTGCAAATGAAATACAACCTCTGAAATATGTATTAAAAATAAACCTTTCCTATTTAGCAAACTGAAACAGTAATTTTAACTTTTTGAATTCCTCTTAAATTTACTTTTCATTTTATTGCTTATGCTTCTATTCCACACCACGCCACCCATAATTGGGCGATGAAATCCATAAACATCGTGAATATCGTCATCACCAGATAGTGAATCTGAGGAATTCATCAAACTATTTCTTTCCGCTTTAGTCATCTCGGTAGAGATAATCCTCTTGTTTTTTAATTTCTCGCGTTGTTTCAGGACAAATTCTCTACATTTATTAATTTCATCCTGCGAGAGCGATCCAAATCCATAGCCTCCAATCTTTTTAAAACAAAAGTCAACCAATCCATCAATATCAACTAGTTTCTTGGGGAAATTCTGTAGAAATTGAAATAGCTCAATTTGTTCAGTCTCCGCCACACCACTTGCATTCCTAGTCTCTTGGAACTCAGGACTATCCAAACACAATTTCAAGATTGTTAATGAAAACCGGAATATTGTTTTGGATCCCTCACACCAGAGTATATCCCATACTCGCAAAGTAGATTCAGTAGGTAAGATCCCAACAAACAAAGACATAAACCATGATGAAGTAACTAATGTAACCGGAGGCAATCTCGTCAAGATTTTATCTTCAGATAATATTTCCCCATCGAAATTCTTACCTAATATTGTCCATAATTGGGGAATATATTCCTTCACGCAAAGCATCAATACTCCCTGGTCTGTATGTACACCTTCAAGGTTATGAGAATGGACTTTAGGAATAATTCGCTCCGTTAGGATTACAAGCATCCAGAAAGCCTTTTCCTCAGATACAAACAACAATAAAAGTCCCACTAAGAAGTTTAATGATTGACAGTAGCCGATTTGTGGTTGATAATATGCGAATGCAACAAGAACCCTTCGAAGAGATTTTATCAATTGTGTTTCTTTTCTTGATTCATTGGCAGTAGTACTAGCAGTAGTTCCATCAGGCTTAATAGATTCATTGAAATGTATGTTATCGGGGAATGTTCTATTGAGGTCTCGCTCAATTACTTCAGTATTTTTATTACTGATGTTTCGGGTATCTTCCACTATTTTATTGTATACTCCAATGTTTTTGTTCAATTTATCATATCCGCCTGCATAAAAAAACCATGCATTACCTCTCCATTCAGGTGGAATACCTTTTCTAATTATTTTTTTGACCTTGGCCGATTTTGGCGGGAATCTGGTTGGAATAGGATCATCAGGCAGAACAATCAAGCCATGATGTTTCATCAAGAGTTCCCATTTCTTCTTCCGACGAATTGATATTTCGGAGTAGTCCTTAAACCATGCATTATATGTTTCCAAACTGATAGAATTGATAGTCGATGTTTTCTTGAACCCATATCTATCGAATGGCGAGTCTTGTATTTGTTGATTACTTTCTACCGAGGTTGGAATCACATACTTCTGCCTGAGTTCAATATCAGATATCGTTTTATCTCCGGACAGTTTAGTAACTACTATTGTTTCATCTTCTAGTGAATGAGTGGTAAAATTAAAATCTTCCAAGTTCCTTGAACCTGAATCGTCACCCAATATTTCTTCAGATTCTGAGCTACTTTGATCACCTTCTTGTGTGGGAGATTCTAATCCATATATATCCAATAGTGAATAGTTATGGGAATAGTTGGAGTCGCTCCTTTGGTGCCCCTGTCCGCCCAGCCCAGCGGACATAGATGAGCCGGTAAGATTGGCTGGATCAAGTAGAAATCCACCAGATGGTTGATACGTTTCAGGCGATCCCATTGTGGAACCTTGGACGCACAATCTCTATCTCTCTATATGTCTGTCAACACTCTGTCAAATAGACTAATATTTCCTTCACTTTAGCCTACCTTTCTATAACCGTGCACTACTCTGGGTTCTTTTCCAAGTTAGAGTTTATTAGAATTAGTTTCGTATTGGAGATTTGAGTAGTACTCTGCCTACATCTGAAAAAAAAGACATTCAACTTGGAATTTAGAATGTCGTGAAAGGAGCTTCAATTTTTACGACATTTTAATGTAGGTAATATTCTCATATGTTTATTCCTGTTTTACGATAAGGGATTGGTTATTAAAGTCACTACAACGATAACCATAAGATCGAAACAATTCTATCAACTAGATTGTTTGTTTAGCATTATTCAAGTTCCAAGTTATGAATTAAATTAGATCCGGAATATCAGCATGTGAAAATTTCGATACTTCCGGCAGAAATCATGTGACTAGTATTTCTTTTTTTGAAACACCACCATACTTCAACTTACATGAATACTTTCTTGGTATTGAGTGATTGTTAATTTAAATTTGATCGATGCTATTCTCAACTTATACAGGTTAAGAAAGTTAGAGTTATTAATCATGTACTGGAGAAGAAGTGGTTTCAGAGCCAAAGTTTATCCATCATGTCAAGATATTCAACTACCAGAAGGGATGTTGGTATCTCACGATTTCTATCGACCAGTCCACTTTATTGACCAAGGGGTATATAGGCAGATGTGCTATCAAGGGCGTAGCCCAATGTTGAACACAAATCTTGGTTTAATTATTGAGAAGTTTACTCACCCATTACCTATTGTTTCTCAAAGCTGGAGTGATTATACTCAAAATAGTTTGAGAGGGTCATTTTCGTATAGTACAGTATCTATTATATATTCAATAGCAGTACTGGCTGTTATAGTTATCTTTTTGACGATATTCGTTTTGACGAATTATACCATTAAACCTTCAGTATTATTGAAAGCATCCACATCAATATCATCAGTATATATACTTGTTGTCATAATAAAATCAATTGTCATTTTACATAACCAGCAAAGAAATGGATTTTTAAGCGGGGCACAGCTATTAGATGAGCTAAATACCGACCTAGCGCTCAACATTTTCGATCTTATAGTTGTTTTGTTATTGCAAATCAATCAAGTGCAAGTCATTATGAGAATCTTTCTGAGGCAGAAAGATAAGAGGTTAACCTTTTTTGTTGGTGTCATTGCTGCAATTACATCTCAAACTATATGGGGGGTATCAACATTCCATCATTTCTCACCCAATGATGAAGCTGGCGATATTCTCCCAGCTTTTATCTATTTGGTAAGAATTGCTATGGGGTTATGTTATGCTGCCATTATAACAGTGTATTTTGTAAGTAAAATCCAATACATCGCGGTTAATAGACATATATGGTTATTAACATTGCTCACATTTATATTGATTTACAGCCCGGTTGCATTTTTTATTGCCGATGTCGCAAATGCTTTTGTATTTGAATTGTCAGATATCTTCTCGGTGGTCACCTATGTGATTTGTGTCGTCCTCCCTTGGGAATGGTGTAATAAATTCAATATAATTATGAAAACACGAGAGAAAGAAGGGGTATTGGGAAGAAGATTTTATGAAGATGAAGTATATGAACTCGACCGATTTGAACTATTTGTCGAAGAACTAGTCCACGATGACAACTCATCGGATCACCGTAATCTTGGTGATGATGCAACTGGACCGTCTACTACTGTACAGAACAGAACTACTGCTAACAATGACGTATCTGTGAACAAATCACAGGAAACGAAGATGGCGGACGTGAACAAGGCAGCAACCCTTTTCCTGGCATTACAACGTTCGAAATCCGCATTTTTAACCTTCACTGATCATATCATTGCAGCGGGGTTTGCCATTCCCAGATCGGTCAGTGCCTCGACCCAATCAATAGCCGCTAGACTTAAAGACGCACAATTTACTGGGGAAATCACGCCGCGTGTAAGTACTACCCGATTTCAGAGATTGTCTTCTAGACAGGGTGCAGCAGGGAACTCTCAAAGTAGAACTGGAAGTAACGATGCCAATGTTACATTGTCAAACACTAGGAGTAGAAGAAATGTTTATGTGTATTCCCGAAAGGAAGTTGTCATTGATGTTCCTGACCAATAGTTAGATTTAATATATACATTACATTGATGGTTTCATTTCACCCTTACCATCTTCTTTACCACCTTCGGTAACTTTTGTAGCTCGAGTGACTGTGTCAGATTCATTGGAAGTTTCTGGTTGAGAAATTGAGGCATATGTACTTAAGCCCTTCTCATGACCCCTCTTGGCAATTTCCAAACACCTTTCTTCGTAACCAGGAATATGTACATACTCCACTCCTTCATCCCTCAACTTTTTCAACGAAGTATTATTTTTTACGAAAACATCTGGTTCGACAACACCAACAAATACAGTCTTGATGCCTACAGACAATATTCTGTCCACACATGGCAAATTTCCGCTCAATCTTAAACTGCAAGGTTCCATCGTGGTATAAATTTCCGCACCTTGGGGAACCTCCCTTTTCTTTGTTTTCTGAAAAAGTTTCTCCAATGCACATTGTTCGGCATGAGTGTTTCCATCTAATTCCCTCGAATATCCTGTCGAAATGACTATACCATTATCCACCAACACTGAGCCTACATTGAACTGAGTCTGAGTCTCTCCGCACTTCTCGGCCTCAGCAATCGCCATCTCCAAAAACTTTCTGGTGTGGGAAATGGCCCATTCAGGATAACTAGTGGAATAAGACCAGGAGCCATCATGTGCCTCATATCGATATGCATGCAACCAGAGGTCTAAATCATTAGGCCCAGGGTCTGAATAAAGAGGCATACCCGAAATTGGACAGATTTCATTGGTGATGATTTCGCCGTCTTCTTCAGGATGAGCCCAACTTGATGTTCCACGATCTTTACCTACTCTATCTAGATTAAGCATGACTTGATCCAAATCGGCTTGCCCGTGTTTTCCTAGATCGGGACCCCAGACGAAGCAGTTGGAATATATTGGGTCGTTTGCGATGGGATGACCAATGTATTGGAGGTGAACCCTAATTTGATGGGTACGTCCTGTTAATGGATGTGCTTTAACGATTGAAGTATTGGAATCTGGGTCATAGGACACACGCCTGAATTCAGTTTTAGATTCTTTTCCGTCTCTCTCATCAACAATATTGAGACCGAGTTTTCGAGAAAGAGTAGATAATGGTTTATCTACGGTGATTGGCTCAATTGGAAATTCACCTATTACTCTTGCGATATATTCTTTGTGAACATTACGGTCTCTGATTTGCGTAACTATTTTATCAGCCCCTTTAGCCGTTTTACCTAAAAACATCAACCCTGATGTCAATCTGTCTAATCGATTACATGGATGAACAACTTTACCTAACTCGTGTTCAAATATTTTTGTGATTGTGTTATATCTATATCTCCCTGTTGGATGAACAGGTATACCACTAGGTTTGTCAATTGCTATAATCTCTTCGTCTTCGTAAACAATTTTGATCTCGTGAGATGTAACTGGAGGTTCTCTTCTATAACTTCTATGGGAAATCAAATCTCCATTTCTGATAATTGTTTCTAAATTGGCCGGCTTTTTGTTAAGAGTCACTTGCCCTTCACTAATAGCCTTACGGTATGATTCGGGCAGGCGATCGCGGAATTCATCAATGAAGACATCAATCAATTTCCGATCGCGCCACCGCAATTTGCAATAAGTTAAGTAAGTAAAATAGTATGGGTTCACACGACGTAATTTTCCATCTATGATATACCTGGCCCCCTCTGCTTCTTCCTCTTCGATGGTCTTACCAGGCTGGATACTTTGGTCCGCAGCTTGGGTACCTCCAAGTTGATCGTATGCTGTAAGACGTCCTTTATCGATTGCTTGAATTTTCATTCGAAAACCTTGAGAATCACGGAGTTTTGGGGTCGAGCCCCCAGCTGAACTTCCGGGAGATGATGACGCCTGCCGTTTTATTCCCTTGGGTAACATATCGTCTACCATTTCAGCAGCTTGATTTATTAATCTACCCAAATACTTAGTGTTCATGAAGAGAAGAGAGACAAATTCATAAAATGATGAACTTTCGATGCCGATGCAAAAAAAGGGTGTGCATACAAAGAATGCCTGCGCATGTATAAACACTAAATATAACGAAACAATAAACACAATCAGAGCAATCCTTGTCTTTTCAAGTCCAAATAATCCTTTTCTGTCATGACATTTCCTTCGTCATCTTCCACTTCAACAGCTGCCTCGATTTCCCCTTCTCTTGACCTCTTTTCCCTTTTGATCTTGAACCATAAACTCTTGGCATCTTCGATACTAACAATATTGTTAAATAATGACATACTATCCTCCTCAATACCAAGGCACTTGAGCCCATATTGATGCTTCCCTGAACTGAAATGCTTTTGAAATGTTAGCGCTCCTTTGTATGTGATATTCCCACATATCTCACAGATATGTGATTTATGTAGACCTTGGAGCTTATAGAGCCAATGAGGAATAGGTATTCCATCAGGACCAATGTGCATTCCCCTATACATGTTGTCCTCACCTTTGTCGCCCGAATCTGATTCGTTGGAAGAATCGGACGATGAATCCGAAATATCGGTGTACTCAGATTCAATTTCTTCGAGTTGTTTCCTGTCCATAAGTTGTTCCCTTTCTGAACTATTCATTAGCTTTTGTTGATGAGCACGAGTCAAATCAAGATCAGATTGGAGAAGATGTACTAATTTCTTGACTACATATTCATCCCATTCTGGATCATTCGAATTCTGAGTAAGTGGTTGTTGTTTGGTGAGGTTCATTCGATGTTTCTTTCCATTCAAGTGGCCATTATATACTGATATTTTAGCAAACCGTTTATTACACGGCAGACAATAGACTTCTCCCTTTTCATTCTCTTTTCCATCATTATTCACCTTGTATTGATCAAACTCATACTTCCATTTTTTAAGAATGTATTCGATATCATTTAACGGGTCAATTTCAATCAATGCATCAAGTGAAATTTTGTGCAAATCCTTTATATATTTCAAATATGCTACCTTGTTATCATATTTCAAGTCATGAAAAGTATGCAAATATTCAGTATACGTTATGTGACC
>LQMZ01002281.1:5544-18398 GCA_001655765.1 Hemisphaericaspora gorwae
CAAAAATCAAAAGGTTCATGTGGTAAAGAGAATCATAAATCGTCACCAGGTAAAGTTTTGGGAGGGACTTCATTAGTTCCAGGTCAGATTTAGATGTCTTAAAGACATATTTAGTCTTGTTGTAAACCAGACTAAAGCGTATTTCTTTGGTAAGCCATAAAAAATAACCGAGCCGAGGAAATTGCTTGCGAGTTTGTGGTGTTATATCTGTATGATGATCATTTATTAGTAGTTTTCGTTTTGTGCTAAAAATGCTTCCAGACTTCTTTTTTATATCAAGGTTATGACGAAAAAGTCAGGGGATAAAGTTGTTGACGCCTTGCGGGATCAAATTTGGTGTTAAAATTACACTTATGGTTGTGGAAATGTAGCCAAATCTAATTTGATTAGGTATTTCACAGGGGTGTCCAAGAACTCTAAGTTCACTCCCCTCTTTTATAAATTAATGCATGTTTCTGTAAAATGTGGTTGGTGTTTTTTGTTTTAGTTCTCGTAATTGACTCCAAGAGGAGGACCACAATTTCTGGTCGTTCAACTTATTAAAACGAAATTCAAATTAGATTAAATGAAGAAGTGTTTAACAATATCATATCAATAGAAGTAAAAACGTGGTAATCAAGTGGGATAGATTAACAATACTGCATTGCTATCCCTACTTTCCTATAATTCTAGTTCCCTAAAGATTAGTCGTTGTTTAATAGTAAGCTCTTTTTCTTCTTTTTCTACAGACAACTGGGGACCCGCTGGTGGAAACCACGTTGCCACTACCTGCACTTGAGCCGCTTCCAGATGTGTTCCCTTTTACTGAATAAGAGCCCCCAGAAGAACTTGTAGAGGTCTTTTCGGAGCAAGTTCCTGCAAAGGCTGCAAAAGCGGTAGTAGCCACGGTTTGCAAGGTGGATACATTGACCAATTCGTCAAATAATTGTACTGCCAATCCAGATGCTTTTAAATCATCAAGTAAACTTGAAAGATCGATTAAATGGTTGGAGAGCATAACCTGAACCAAGCTGATAGCAAATGGGATATATCCAGGACTTGTCAAGATATCCTTCACAACCGAAGTAGCCAATCCCGATTCATATAAGGATTCTAATAAGTTGACAACGACATCATTTAAATCTCTTTTATCCAACGGTTCAAAAACATATGGGCTAACTACCTGATCTTCCCTAGTAACTAAATTATTGATACCAGCGGAAATTTTTTGTTTGACGGTATTCACCAATCCATTAATAATTGGCTTTGCAGTATTGAATAAATCAACATACAAGCTACAATCTGAAATCAAATCTTCAATAACGTTTGCTGCCAATTTTGATTCAGTCACGGCTTTTAAGACCACCTCCAAAGAAATTAAACCAGATTTCGAGACAAGCACCAAGGACTCGATGATAATTGGTTGGAAAACACTGTTGGTAACTAAGTAGTTTAAGATCTTAGGAGCTAATTGAGATTGATTTACAGCCGCCAAGACATCAGTGACAATTTCGTATTCTCTTTTACTGATTTCATTTGTGTATTCATCACGTTTAACTTTGAGATCGTTCAAGCTTGCAATTATTTCATTAATATTTGATTCTTCTCTTTTAGACAAGGCAAACGAATTCACATTCTCGAATTCACCCGGGGCCGAATTCACAGCCACTGCACTGGCTAAGATAGCTAAAGCTGTTGATTGAGATAATTTCATTATTAATTTTACTGGAAAAAGAGTGGAATTGCCAACGAGAAGATGGTTGAAATGAAAATCAATTCTTTCATTTCTAGAGTTCGAGTTAAGTGTTAATTTATATATTTACATATTTATATTTCAAATACATTGACTACCTTTTCAAACTGGCTTAAACAGGAGTACTCATTGAACGAAATTGGTTGAATATGTAGTTCTTTTTGGTAGTTTTTTGTTGTTGAATTGAGTTTTTTCTGAAACTGGATAAAAAAACTTTGCCTTTTGCAGCCATTTTCCTAATTGGGAAATTTTGTGAGAACAATCTGAGAAACACACTGATCTTTATCCCAACTGTTCACCATTGTGAAATATATGCTGGATCGGCTATTTGTTCTCTGTAATAGCAAAAGCTTTACGTTTAAGTAATAAAATGTAGCGAGATTCTACAAGTTTTTGACCACGAAATTTTGAATATAGAAATGGAAATTGCTGCGTGCAGCAATTCCTCCCTTTATTTACTATCCGAATTGATTGATTCGTCTTCACAACGAATAATTTTCATGTCATCTTATTCTACTTAGGAAATATACAAGTATACGTACACATTTTCTGGTGCATTTTGTTCACACAATGATTGTTACTTCTTTTGAAAAAAACTCATTACAGAAGCCTGAGTCTTTTTCTTACCCGAACCAGGTTTGGATATGGCCCCAGAAAGTGCAGGAGATGCTCTTTGCCTTTTTGTAGCAGGAGCGGATTTTGTTGCTGGTCGTCCCTTCCTGACGGTGGTGATGTACCCATCATCGTCAACTTTCTTTTCGATTTCTTCTGCCACTTCTTCGAAGGCGTTTTCTTCAACCAGGATTGGTTGCTTTTCTTGGGGTACATTAGCAGATGGTTCCTCGGTTGGTTGTTTTTCTTGGATAACATTGAGGGATGGTTCCTTGATTGGTTCAACTGGCTTTTCTGATTCTGGTTCGGAAATTAAAATAGGCTGTTCCTTTTCTTTTTCTATCGCGTCAACAATATGATCATCATCGTCACTAAAACTATCCTCAAAAAGCTTTTCAAGGGCAGATGTGTTTATCTTGGTCTGACGGGAGCCAGATTCTAGTTCGCTGTCTTCTTCTTGCTCTTCAGTATGGTCAGCGATGATTACTCTTTCTTTTGGTTGATTCGCATCGAGCTTTCGTGACTTATATTCAAAGCCGGTCCTAGTAGGCTCTGTGGATGCTCTCTTAGCTGGAATGGATTTTTCCTTTTCTGCCTTCCGAGACGTATAGTTGGAGATACCTGAACTTCTAGTTGTTGGCTGTTGTTGCTTTCTGGACACATATGATGAAGCTATGGTTGCACTCTTTACTGTAGATGGTCTGGTCTTGGTTTCCACTTCCTTCTTAGGAACGATGGTGGCAACAGGAGATGATGGGATATTAGTTCGTTTGGAATCTATTGGGGTAATTGGAGGACCGACAATAATCCCATTCTTTTCATATACTTCAATTTTGCTATGATCACTTGGGAATTTCTTTTCTTCCAATGCAATATCATTATAAGAAAGTTTCAATTGCTTTGAAAACACACAATACACATGTACTGTCAGTATTTCATCGAATTCTCTCTTATCATCTTCCAAGGTTGTTTCATTTTTAGATAACTTGATCAACCTACCTCCTGATAATGTTTTACCCGTTATCAAGAAAGAAGCTGTAAGTTTCTCCTTGTTTTTTTCATAATACTCGAACAAATTAATTTTAGCTTGATCTATCGGTATATCCAAGACACGAGAGAATTTATGATAAGTAACTGGCCTTTCTTGTTGAATTATCTCGCTAGATAAATATTCTGCCTCTTTTTGAGATACGGTCATCGTCTTAACCTGGCTCGCTGTGGGTTGCTTGGTTATGTTGGTGGGAAGTTCGAGAAGATTTCAAAGACTTTTTTTTCTTACAATTTCCTACCACGCGTATGGAAGAATTTTAAAAATCGCGTCTGCTGTCAAGCTTCCTTATAAATGATTAAAGTATTTATAAAACATTTAATTATTAAATCTATATTTATTGATCAAAAGCAAATATATAAGAACACATAATACAATTAGTTTTTCTTTAATGAACTGAAATGTCTAACAATAACTATGTTATTTAGAGTTCATCTTTAACTGGACCTTCTGCCTTTGCAGCCAAATATTCTTGGCGCCTTTGTTCTCTCTTTTCGAGATTACCATCCAAAGGACCTTCGATCATTTCCTTAGTAACACCACTACTGATCAAAGTATCCCAATTCTTGATGTTTTCAAAGCCGTTTCTACCGTATTGATAATCTGTGATTGCCTTTTGAATACCTTGACTAGAAGAGGCAACGAATGGACCATATTGAACCACTTCTTGATCTAATTTCTTACCACCGATTAAAACAAATTGAATTTCAGTTTCGTTGTTGTCTGCAGTTGCAGTATTCTGTCCAGTAATGTAACCTCCATCTTCTTCAAAGAATACGTTCTGGTATTGATCAATCTTTGACTCGTCGTTCAATACTAAGTTTTTACCATTCAATACGTACAAGAAATAATTGAAACCGTCTTGTAATTCTTGCTTGAATGAACCACCAGCCTTGACTTTATAGTAATAGTAGTTAATTGGAGTGTAAGCTAACTCCTTAACGGATTCAACACCATGACTTGAGCCAGAAATAACTCTGACGGTAACTTTACCATCGTCGGTTACGACTTCTGGAATTTCCCAAGATCTTAAATCTCTATATCTTGGTTTAATATCCTTAAGTGAGTCAGGTAAATCGACCCATAATTGTAAACCAACAGTTGGAGAACCATCTTCATTTGGGACTGGCATTTCCGAATGAACAATTCCCTTACCAGCGGTCATGAATTGTAAATCACCAGCATAAAGGATACCTTTAGAACCAGTAAAATCTTCATGAGCCATTGCACCATTCAAAATCAAGGAAATTGTTTCTTGACCTCTATGAGGGTGTTCTGGGAAACCATTTGTACCGGCACTAGAAAAATGATCAAACATTAAGAACGGATTGAACTTCCTTTGATTCATAACTCCAATTGATCTTCTAACTGTTGCTCCGACACCTTCAGCTTGTTGTCTAGCGTTGACGATTTTTGCAATTGATCTTGCGGCCATTTTATTATTTGTGTATTTGTTGTTTGACTTTGAGTTTGAGTTTATTGAATCACTTGTAAAAGCTAATAATGGAAAAATAAAAATTAAAAACCAAATTGAAGAGGGAAGAATGTTCATGTATTTATAGTTGAAGGCTGCTTCTTCTAGAATATACTATAAAGTTAGGTTATAATTGTGATCAAACAAAAAAAGTAAATTACATAAGGATTATGAAATTGATTTATATTAATAATTGCAATTAATCATGATGGGAGTTAGTAAATCTTTACTAAAAAAAGAAAAAAAAAATATTCCATTGAAAATCTAATTCCGATTGTAACATAATTGAAAAGTTAATTTATAAATTTATTACTAAATCCGGTCACATGACTTATCGGAAATACCGTTTACTACATAGATCTTTTGGTTATTGAATATTCCTTGGTTAAATCATAACCAATTTATTAGTAATTCATCTCTTTCTCGCAAATGTATAAACTGTATCCCATATTACTTCAATTTCGGTGTCATCGTTCCAGTTCATTTCTTTTTTTAAGTCTTCGACAAATCTTTCTGCGATATCATATTTTTGACCATGCTCTTGCATCCAATTATGATAAGCACTCCAGCTTTTTACATAGTTTAAAAACCATCTCATTGTAATCTTCTTGGAGATGAATAATGGTGACTTTGTTTGGAATGGATTTTCATTATCTCCAGGGGCTCCGTCTCTTTCTGATACGTATTCATGTCTAAAAATATCATAGTATTGGTCAACAGGAACATCGATCTCTTTTAGCAATGTTCTTAAATATTCATGGCCTGGTTGTTGATAATAAGGGCCCATGAATCTCTCAAACTCATCTTTAGGATTTATATCGAAAGAAGAATTATAAGTATAATTCGTATAAATTTCGTTTGCTTTCGGGAACCCAACAAAGACGGGATCTTTATAAAACCAATAAGCTAACGTTCCATTAGGTTTCAAAACCCTGTAAGATTCTTTGAAAAATTTATCATGATCTACCCAATGGCAACATTCAGCCCCAGTAATTAAATCAACTGAATTGGATGAAATATTGGTTGGGTGCTGTTCCCCAGTTCCAACCAAAAAATCAATTTTCTTATGTTGCAACTTTTCAGTGTCATCAGTGGCAATACTATTTTTACATTGGTTAATCATTGCAGCTGATGGATCTGTGCCTATTACCTGTTCAAAATAATTCAAAAGTTTAAATGTTACAAATCCTGAACCACACCCAATATCTACAGCAAGCCTTGAGTCACCCTTTTCTGACTGAAATTTAATTAATTCTTGATAAAATGCATCCGGATAGTTTGGTCTGGAATCGTCGTAATGCTGCGTATTGAAATTGGATTCTGAGTATGTGGCCATAATATCTTGTTATTCAGTGATTTGTCAATGGTTTTGAGCTTGTGATGACAGAAGATTCTAGTGCTTATATAGTTTATATCAATCGGTCAAAATTCTGTCATTAATGTTTTTCGTTTGTGCGGTTCCGGGCCGGTTTCGCAAAGGTTCTTCTCTGCGGCTCGTTGACGATTTTATTTAATTGGCAACATTCCCCTTTTGAATGCATAAACCTGATAACAAAATAACTCAGATAATTCAGATATACAAACGGCATTTTCAATTTTTGTTCCACCATCTGTTTAATCGTAGTGAATTTCTTGCCATGTTTTTATTCCCGTTTTATGCTTATGGAGGGGTTTTGCGCAATCAGAGCTAATTCGTGATTCCATGCATATTCTTTTAATATACAACTACAAACAAGGATGTAAGGATGTAAAGGAGTATTCCTCTCCAAAGGTTTCATTGGTTATGTTATATCTACGTTGATTCTGGTGTTATATTAATTGATCCAAAACTTTCGCGACCAAAAAAAATCCCGCTCAAAAACATTCTACATATTGCTTCCAGCAATGACTGAATCAAATGGTAACAGTGCGTCGGAGGAGATTGACGCATCGTCATTCGCAAGTATTCTTGCGGGTGTGAAACGAATGAGAGAAGAATTTGGACCCGAAGATACGGATATTCGAACACAAACACCAAGCGCCACACCAACTAGGCAAGAATATGTGGACTCTTCTCATCCACCAGTTCGATTTCCCGAAATCCAACAACATCCATCTGGACTGGTGGCTACTACTAGGACCACTTTAATGGAAACAACTGCTGAACCAATACGACCTTATCAAACCCCTCTCCCAGCCCGGCAAGCTACCGCCGCGGTACCTGTCCGATCTTCAACATCTCAATCGCGTTCATTAGCACCATCTGAAATCTTAGTTAATAAAGCTCAGACAGGTAATCCATTATTAAAAGATTCAATGATGAAATTAACTTCTTGGAAATTTGATTCTTCCATTTTGTCTGATTATTACATTAATCCAACTTTTCAAATTCTCTTTCTTTCGTTAAAATACTACAAAATAAAGCCAGAGTATATATGGACACGTTTAATTAATTGGAATAAAGGCTCATCGGTTCTGTCTGTCAGCCGAAATGATAAAGCCTTGCGTGTTTTATTGGTTGTGGTGGATATTGATTCCCATCAAGAAGTGATCCGAAAACTTCTGGACTTTTGTATAAAGAATGATTTATCGATGGTGTTGGCTTGGTCATTTGAGGAGGCAGGAAATTATATCGCCTTGTCTAAACAGTTGGATAATGCTCCTGCGAAATCTAGTCAGAATATCAAAGGAGTTAGAGGGGTTGATTTCAACTCAAGTGTTGTTGAAGCATTTACTGGGATTCGACTGGTGAATAAAACAGACGTTTCAAACATGATGGCCAATTGTAAGTCAGTGAAAAACATGGTATTAGAAAGTTGTAGAGAAGATTCTGAAAATGGATTGGGAAATATTCCTGGCTTTGGACCCAATAAATTGAAAAATCTTAGAAGTGTTCTTCTGGAACCTTTCATTTACAACAAGCAATACGAAGATTTGGGAAAGATTGATGACTAAATTAATGACAGTTTAACGAATCTAAGATTATGTGTATATATTCAACTTATGTAGTAGTATCTAAGGTTTTTGTTGTTGTTGCTGTTTTTCCATTTCGATGACTTTCCTCCGTAAGATCATATTGATACCATTTAATAATTCATTCTTCTGAACTAATATATCTTTCAATTTCTTTGCATCTTCATCCAACTTCCTAATCTTGGATTCATATACCACCCTGGCGTCCTTTGCTTGCTTTTCCACGTAGTAACCCGTTCCAATGTCAACCAAGTATGCACTTTCTTTAACGGATTTCCCTGGTACATATAAAGAACTGGTTAGTGGAACTAATAAATCTTCGGATTTGGATTTTTCCATACTATCTACACTGGTTATACATTCTTTCAACTTTGATTGTGCTGCTTGTAAAGCTTGGAGGGATTGGGTGAAATGTGTAACTTCTTGATCTATATTTTTACGAAATTCAACTAATTGCTGAGGAGCAAGTTGATTCAAATCTATCTTAGTTTGTTGCGCTGCCATTGGAACTAATAGGGCTGAGGCTTCGTGTTAGTATCTGGTTTAGAGCTCAATGGACATTTTTTTTCAGGCACATCATGATTTTGCTTTTTTTGCCCTACTAATTTTACCCTACAAATCATCTGCATAGAGCAAGACATACACATATATAACAAACAGAAAACCAAATATGGGAAACGACGGGGGAACTATTGCGAAGAGACAAGATATTCTATCTTTACATTCCAGTCTTGGTTCATCTTTCAAACAGAAAGGAGACGATAATGAAGAAACACTATTGAAAAGCTGTTCTATTTCATCATTACCGTTGCATACCAAGTCAAACGATCCGATAGTTGGTGATTACAAAGGACGATTGTACTTAAAAGAGAAAATACTAGAGTATATACTTGCTACAAAGCTGGACAAGTCTAAAATAAAACCTTCTTTCAAATATATAAAGTCTTTGAAGGATTTATGTCCCATTCGAATATCATGGATGGAAGATTCTGAAGGAATACACCATATTGAATGTCCGATTACCAAAGACTCAAAAGGGGCAAAAATTGAATACGTATACCTTCGACCATGTGGATGTGTGATGTCTCATAAAGCTCTCAAAGAGCTTAGTGGACATTTGAAAATCGATGAAGATTGTCTGATGAATAGTTCATGTCCAAGTTGTGGTCAGAGTTTCCATCTCAACTATGATATTGTCATTATCAACCCATTGGCTAAAAAGGATATTTCTTTGTACAACGATAAGAATTATATGTATATAAAGAACGTGTTACATCTAAGTCATTCTAAGGCACCTTTAAAAAAATTGGGAACCAATAGTGATGTACCAGAATCTAGAAAGAGAAAACAGCATCTAGATGGTAAAGAAAACACCAAGCGAACCAAGAAATGAAAAGAACACATCAGATGTAGTATTATACTTTAATAGACGTATATTCCTTTAATATTCTAAATTGGCATAATTAAACCTATGTACAAGTTCCTCACCAACAAACACACGCATTTCTCTCTCTCTCTCTCTTGACAAAACTGTTTTAGCAAAACAAGTCCAGCAAGCTTACTTTTCTTCAGATTCACGAGCTTGATGGTATTCTTCTTCACTGAATTTTAATTTCTTCTTGTTCCATGGAGCATAATCGGAATTAGCATATATATTAAAGAGGATACCACCACCACCGACAACACAAATACCAACTAATCCCAAAACAGTCAATCTGTGGAATGCATCAGTAGCACGAACATGTAATGGAAGTTGGCCTGGTCTATTCATCTTTGTTTGCTTATAGACTTATATTTATTGAAGGAAGTAAATTTCGTTATTGGAAATAAATTTTTCTTTTTCTTTATTATTAATTTATCATACAATTGTAGAGCAGCAAAAAAAAAACAATTCAAATTCCGACGGAAAGGAGTTTGTTACTTCACGGAAAGTATTCAAAGGAACGCCCTAGCTATTGATTTCTTCAAGGGAAGTTCTCAAATGATAGAGGATGTATATGTAGAACTCGTATCTGGTAATATTCTTTTATCATAATTGTACAATTGTTTCTATTGAAAACTAAAATTACAAAATTATATAGTTTCTAGTCATTAACAACCCTGTTAGATCAAATATTTCAACCAACCAGGGTTTATAATTCCAGATTCAACTAATGAAGGATTTGCATAAACTAATTCCGGTAACCAGTAACTATTATATAATCTGAAAATATTCTCTTCGGTAGAATTTTCACTGTTATCCAATACTTCATGAATAATATACTCCAAAATATCATGGCTTGATTCATTAATTTGATTGAACAGATCCAGATTCTTGGCTATACCAGATCCATCGGCTAATATTCCTTCCAGCAATCCTGTTAATGAATGCTTGAATTTCTCTGGATCAATATGACCAATTGGTAACTTGTGATTCTCAACTGGATTAGTTGAACTGATTGGATTTGGTTTCAAAGCTTCATAATTAGCCACATCAATATTCGCAGCAAATTGTCTAGGTTGGATTCCTTTGATAATAAACTTTTTCTTGGGGGCTTCACTAATATTACCTTCCTGAGAAGAAGTAGGAGGCATGGTAACTACCATAGCTTCAGAACTTGGGAATGCCCGAGTAACATTCTTAATGAAATCAACCGCTGGTAAAAGTGGTTTAAATTCAGGACTCTGTTGACCAGTTGGTGGATCCCAAATTTCTTGAAATTGTTTCTCATAAGCCTTCCATAAAGATATTTGAGTAACTTCGCCTGGAATAACTTCACCAGGGGAAGTATGATTTGTTGTCGAAGATTCGGGATTGGAAACAACAATGAATGGCTCGTAACAACAACGTAACCAAGTTGTAGCTCTTAATGGTTCAGGGAATCTTATAATCAATTTATATAAATCTTCTGTTAATTCTGGTAATGTTGAAGGAACACCAGAAAATTGAGATCTTCTGGTTAAATTCAACTGTGGGATTGGTTTAATATTGGAAGGATCATTTATGGGCAAGTGTGACACTGTTAATAGTGGCAATTGTTTAACCAAAGTATGGAAAGTGGTCCTTGATGTGTTTAATTGTAAGAGCTTGTTCAATCTATATTTTTGTGAATCCTTGGCAGAATTGGCATGATCTGGGTGTAAAGCTTCTGAGAACAAATACATTTTGAGGAATTCCAAGACTGCATTGTTGATTTCATTATCGTTAACTAATAGGTTATTGATAATTGCTTCCAAATGAGAATCTTTGAGTGAATCAATACAATTGTTGGTAATTTTTTCATCAACTTCATCTTCAGCTTCATCTAGATGATGTTTTTCATACTCGTCATCTGAATTAAATTTTATCTTTCTATCACGAATAATCAATAAATGAGAAAGACATTTAAGAATATTGACAAATAAAGTTTTATCTGGAGTTAATAACAAAGTCTGTAATAACAAATGAAACAAAGGATCATGTTTGGTATTATCAATATAGTAACAAGTTAATGGCTCGAGCAAATCAATCAAGAAAGAAAATGATTCATAAAATTGACTTTCATAATGTTTCAACTTTGGTATTTGGAAATTAGGTTGATAAAACCAATTACTTAAGAATTTTAAAGCTTCAATAACATTTTTTTTAAATGATTTTAATTGTGATAACCATTGTTGATTATGTAAATCTTGAGCCAGATTTCTTAAAGTTAATAATGAATCCAAACTAAATGTCATTACTTCTTGAGTTAATTTGTCGTATTTCTTTTCTAGGATTAATTGATATGGTTTAATAAAATATTTAACTAGTTCATGTCCTAAGAAACTTGAATGTTCCAAATTAAAATTTGAATGTAATGAGATTCTTGATAAGGAACTTAAAGCCCATTTAACTTCAGAATCAATCCCCGATTTCAAAGACATAGTGATCCTTCCAACATCATCAATTCCACGATGATTATATCCAATAGGTGCAGAATATCCATAACCATTGTATGCTTGAGATGAAGTAGCATAAATGACATTTCCATTGATATTTGTTGTGTCTCCTGCATTTACAGGTATAGTTATCCTTGAATTACCTGAAAGAGGAACAAGGCCTGAAGTGATGCTCATCTTTTAAAGTATGTGTTCGTTTTCACCTGATCTTGAATATTTATATTTCCAAAGAAAAATTGATTTTTCAAAAGCAGTTTTTTGTTTTTGTTTGTTCATTGAGTTTGTTTGGTGAATTTTTGTAGTGTGTTTTTTTTTCTGTCACCACAAAGAAAAATTAATTAGTATGGGAAATTTGTTGATGATTCTTCCACTCTTTTCTCTGTTACACGTTCCACTGTTGTTTCTCATCGCTTTATTTGTTTTATTATCTCTTTAACTACTCAGGCATACTCTCTCTTTAACTACTCAGGCATACTCTCTCTTTAATTACTCACACACACACTCTCTCTCTGCCCTAGTTCGTACAAAATCTTCTTTCCTTAAATTCATTAGTTCTCGCTCCTCTTCAACAAATTAACCAACATTTTCTACATCCTTACATCCTTTTCAAATCACACAACCGCTTTAGTATTACTTTATTATCTATAATAAAATTTGATTCAGTTCCACTAAAATTTGCTCACAATCATTTGTCCCAACTCCACTTTTAGAGCCAAAGTACAAACAAGGAATTCACACTGGATCCAGCATATTAAATTGGTCACGTGATGTAACCTGATTATTTGAAAGAAATTTGCAGCATTCTAATGCAAAAGTGCAGGCCCGTCGTGTTTTGGAGTGAACTAAAGGCAATAATCTCATGCATTGGAAAACGCAATATTGGTATTACGAGAGTCAGATAACTACTTCAATCAGTCCAAACGCCCTTAAGGCGGACTATGTATGGCGGTGTGAGTTGATGTAAGATCGTCTGAAGTTTCCTTCTTATCTAAAAGGTTTTGGATTGCATGAAGTACACCAAAAATTCCGTTCTTTTAAAGACCAAGGGTTTGTCTCTTATATTATACAAATTTCTAAGTCTTTGAAAGGGTTTTGGAAGAAATCTCAGACATTCAATACAGATATATATTAGAGGTTAA
>LQMZ01002281.1:23728-37171 GCA_001655765.1 Hemisphaericaspora gorwae
TTGTTTCTCCTATAAATTAGTCTCTAGTCTATTAACCATTTCTAGTAGTATATATATATATAAAGAACATTCCCTCTATAGACAACAAATTCAGAAGAACATGAGCAAAATAAGCCTGATCCTTCTGTAGCCACGAAACGAAGCTCGTCACGATAAAAGTTAAAAAAAAAAACAATATTTTTTATAGTTTATTTTTTCACTAAAGAAAAAAAAATAAAAAAGCATTTTCTTGTATTTATGAAAATTTACCTCAACATAATTGCAAAAGTAAACATGATATGGTCAAGAATCGATTTTATTTGTCATTCATTCCATAGGGTTGTACATTCCCCATCCAAGTATAAAAACAAACATGATTCTGATATTCCAAATTTTACCTTTTTTTTAAGCTCTTTCGTCTTTCCTTTTTACTTTAATTAAATACCTAACCTTCATACTTTCGTTAATTAAATTACCTAAAAATGCAATTTTCTAATATCGTCATCGTTTCTGCTTTAGCTGCTGCCGCTTATGGTTACTCCAATGATACCACTATTACTACATATGAGACTGTCACTGCCTACACCACTTACTGTCCAGTCCCAACCACTGTCATTGTTACTGTTTGTGACACTGAAGATGTCTGTAAACCATCTGCTATTGCTGTAACTGAAGCTACCACCTTAACTGTTACTGAGAAGTGTATTATCCCAGCTTCTTACACAACCACTGACGTCACTATTACCCAAACACTCACTTGTGATGAATGTGAAGGTAAACCAACTACTTTAGTTCCAGTTCCAGCTCCAGTTCATCAAAACACTACATCTGCTGCTGCTGCCCCGCCACAAACTCTTACTACCTATGAAGGTTCAGGTGCCAAGAACATCATGGGTGCTGCTGCTGGTTTAGCTGCTATTGCTGCTGCTTTATTCTAAGATTTATTACCTATATTGATACATATATAGTGCTGAAGTTTTTCTTTCATATCATTATAATGTTGGTAATATTTCATCACCGGTTTATTTTTTGAATCTCAGACTATACATGAGAAATAATTTCTGTTTCGGTTTCATTCTTTAATTTAGAGATGAATAATTTCATCTGCAACAATTAAGGGAAATTATATTAAATTATTTGAGTTTTTACATTCTCTACCAAATATTTGAATAAATACTTTTCCTTGAAAAGAAAGATCTTTATAAGAACCAAATGGTTGCATACGCGCCAAAAATTGGCTTTTGCATTGTACTTGACCTAAAGAGAGTATTTACTGAAGTCATCGAGATTCAATGAGTAACTTGGCTTTGGAATATACTACCTCGCTTTGATATGTAATGACTTGTTCCAGAAAATAATTTGAATCAATGGGTTGTATGATCGTTAATCGCTCTTTTTTTTTCTTGTTGCAATATTTTGTACTTGGCTTTCTTGCAACAATGTAGACTTCCTAATTAGGTAATATAGTGATATGTTTCCTTTCAATGGTAACTCTTTGAACAAAAAGGTTTTTTTTCTTCCTTTAGTGTTGAAGAATATGTCTAAGTCAATAAATTTATATCTTCAACGAATTTGATTAGTATAGACATTTTTACTTTCATTGATAGTTTGACTTACTCGATATATATATATAACCTTGTTTGGCATAACAATGTCGTTCTTTATGGAAGAAACTGGAACTTCTAGTTTTCCGAAAACATCAAGATTCTTTGATAATTCAAAGATACCTGATGTAAGAACATTTCAATTAATCCGTAATAATAAATTGGTATCATTCAATGGTCAAGTTACCAATTTTAATTATAATCCGTTCAACTTACCTCAACTGAAAACTAAAGCAAATATTCCTTTGGATTACCAACATTTACCTAATAGAATAGTAACTGTACCTCCAGCTACAACAACATCTCCCCATGATGATCCAAATTCAATTCCATTTTTCCAATTAGATCATGAACAAACTAAGGATCCAATATCATTTATAGAGAGCGTTCAAGATATAGGGAGGAAATATGGTGCCATTAAAATAAGATTACCTAAAGAAGATACTGACTTATTTCAATCTACAATTCAAATTAATTCCGATTTATTTTGGTTTCAAACTAATAAATTATTAAATAATCCTATAAATGATGAACTAACAATGAGACTACAATTCCATCAAGATTTATTGAATTTTCATCAAAGTGATAAACATCAAGAATTCCTAAAAGTTGAAGAAAATGAAACACATAAAAAGAATTCTGGAGTTTCTGGTCCATTTTATTTGAATAAACTCCCTATGATAGATAAACGACCTCTTGATCTATATAAATTGTTTCGATCAGTAATAATACGTGGTGGGTTTATGGAAGTTATAAATAAAAAGTTGTGGGCTCAAATTGGTAGAGAATTAGGATATAAGGGGAAGATTATGACAAGTTTAAGTAGTTCTTTGAAAGCTTCATATCAAAGAATCTTATATCCATTCGAATTATATTTAGGTGCAAAGAAATATGATTATGTAAATAAACAAGAAGAACTTGCAGAATTGATACAATCGAATGGGAAAAGAATATTTCAACCAAGTGAATTTATAATGAACAAAAAAATTAAGAAATCATCAAATGATGAAGCTCCTTTGATTATCGGAACCTCGAAAGACTTTAAGAGATCAGTTAAGATTAAATCCTCTAAGGGATTCTTGCTTAATTCTCCCCATTTAGTAGACATCAAACAACCTAATGTATTCGTTATTAAACAGGAAGATAGAAAACGGAGCAAAAGACCAAACGATAATATTGATTCACCAATACTACCTCAATCACAACTTAATCATGCGATTAAAGGTATGGTTGAAACCCAATCTCAGTACCAAGATGAATCACGCTTAAAAGCGGATACTAAAATTGCATCAATATATACATTAAGACAATTCATGGAAAAAGACTTGAAATTTCAAGAATTTATAATTCAGAACAATACGAATCGATTTAATAGCGCATACCACAATGATGCAAATGGTCCAGTTCTAGAAAGAAATGTTATCAATTACAATGAATTTGAGGAATTATACTGGAAATTTGTAAGTAATAACGATATTCACGAAATACTAAATGATGGACTTGAGTTGGAAGCTGGTCAAGATATACCCAGCTCTATCAACGGATCTGGGTTTGTGAAACTTGGCGATGATGTGGTTAATTATAAAAATGCTTTGAATAGTGTTCACATCAATACTCCAAGTGGGAAAATTCTAAACTCAAATAATAATGTCAATGCAAGTAGTAATAGCAAGGTGTTAGTACAATATCCGCCTTCTTCTAATAGTCCAAATACTCAAGTCCAACTGAGAGAATATAATTCAAACACTTATATTGATAAATTATTCAGATCAGCATTGAATCCTTGGAATTTACATAATTTATCTACACTTCCAAATTCGTTATTTGGTGCATTGTATGAAAATGATGTAAATAATCATGAAATGACAAATACTAGATTGAATATTGGAATGACTTTTGCAAGTGAGAATTGGAGATGTGAAGACCATTTCACTCAATTGATTAGTTTCCACTTTTTCGGATCTTCAAAGAAATGGTATTTTATCCCAGAACTGGAATTTGAAAAATTTGAAAATTTATTGGAAGAGATTACCACTGAATATAATGATCATTCACATCTTAATAATGAACATTCCGTTGATGTGAATAAGGTTACGGAGTTCATGAGAAATCAAGATGAGATAGAGTCTGAAGTATTACTATCATCCTTGGATAATCTGATAAATACCAAAGATGATATTCGTCTAAAGCATTCTAATCCTCATTTCCAAAAGTTGATTGATTCACAGAAAAAGAAATTCAAATATAATCAAGAAATAATGATAACTCCAAAATTGTTGACTGAAAAGGGTATTCGTTTTACAAGTGCTATACAAGAACATGGAGATATTATAATTAAATTCCCCAAGACTTTTTCATCTACTATTTCATTTGGATTTAATTTGTCAGAAGAAGTCAATTTTGCATCCAAGATGTGGTTAAAATATTCACTTGAAGCGGAACGTTGGTTAACCAAGCAGTCACTCTTGCCAAATTTCCTGATTATGAAATTATTGATTAACTTGGCCCAAATGTATGACAGCGGACATAATATGACTTTTAATTCGGACGTTTATTCAACTATTGCTGATTTTTATGATCGATTGTATCAAAGAGAAATTGAATCAAGAAACAAAGTTAGGAAATTGAAAATTAAAGAAAGTTTAGTTGATGAAAAGGCTTTTGCTGATACTGATATGATTTCCGATGATAACTTGACAAATGCATTCCCTTCACGGGTTGTATTAACTGATTCTAAAACAAAACAAACATTTATTTTATCAATTGACAACTATTTAAAATATCATGAAGATAATACTATTGAGAGCGACTGTTATACCTTTGAATTACAACTATTTTATTCAGATGAAAGGTTGAAGTCATTTTCTAAGATTTTGAACAATTATTCAATTGATTATGAGTCTTGGATGCAAAACTATGAGTCTTTAATGGAAGAGAATTCGGATATTTCCTTGAAATCGTACAAAGTCCTTTTAAATGAAGGTGAAAAGGTATATTCTTCGATCGAATCAGCAAATTATATGACTAGCTTGGGACAAACAAGTTTGAAAGTTGATGATGCAAGATTGGATTTATTTAAAAAGCAAATTGAAAATTTAAGAAGTTTCATTCGGAATGCAAATCAATTTATTGAGGAATGTCAGAACTTGCTAGCTATTAAGCATCAACAACGTATTAGAAATGGTAATGAAGGTCGACATGGAAGTAATGGGTCGACTAATGGAACTTCAGTAGGTTTAGATGATTTCGTTAAACTTATTGAAAAGATTCCAACTTTAAATTTTTCATGTCTGGAAATTGATCAAATCTTGGAGTTTAAAAATGAAATTGAAAATTTTGATAAGGCAAGTAGACTGTTGTTGTCTAGAAGAAATAAATCGTTGCAGGAATTTGAGGATTTGATTAACTTGGGTGAAAGCTTTGGATTGGAGATTCCTTCTTTAGATTTTATTATTCGAATTAGGGATAGACTAAGGTGGATGAAAACTTATAATTTGATCGATAAAGGAGTTGACCCGTATGCTGATAAGAAAGAAGTTTTCAGTTTGGACGATCTTAGAGGCTTTTTCGATGAAGGTGTAGAAATATTATCTACTAATGACATAGATTTTATTAATCAAGTGGAACTGATTTATAGGAAGAGCAAGTTATTTGATAAGGAAGTGACTGAATTTTTAAAGTATCAAACTGTGGAAGAATTAAACTTGGATGAGTTGAAGAAGATTGCAGAAAGATTCTCTAAGGAGAAGTTATTCATTTCGATGAACAATTATAATGAACTTTCAAGACTTCACTTGAATTCAAAGTTAATAAAGCAATTAGATGCTTTTGAAAAACGCGATGAAAGTAATTCGTATGCTGATGTGAAACAATTACAAAATTCAATTTTGGAAAGTGGGTTGAAATTCAATTCCCTGGTTTTGACCAATGTCTTATCTGAAACTGAATCATGGGTATGTAAAGCTTGGGAAAGGTTGGAAAAAGTAGTAATTATCACGACATTAAATAAGGATGTTGATTTGGAACATTTGAACCCAAGATTGACCATCAATTCCAAATTAGTTGAAAAATTATATCAACTTCTCTATAAATCTGAGTTCAGTTTATCTGATGAAGATAAATATCAAGAATGTTCATCCTATCTTGCCAAGTTTTCTTTGGCTGAAGAAGTTAATGCTAAGTTTTATTGTATCTGTCGTGAATATGAATATGGTACTATGGTTGAATGTGATAAATGCAATGAATGGTATCACGTTCCATGTGTCAAGGATACGACAAATACTAATGATGAGAAATATATTTGTCCCACCTGTCTTTTGATTGAATCTTCAGATGTTAAGAATGCGTTTTTGAAATCTCAAATAAATCTCAATGAAGTCAAAGAAATATTGATTGCTGGAAAGAAGTTGAAGGCTCTTCCCAGTAATGAATTGACTGTTTTGCAAGAGTTTGTAGATTCACTCGAAAAATATCATGAAATTTACCGTGAAAAATTAGAGCAGATTCAGAACCAATCAATCTCTTTAGAAATGAAACTAGATTTATTGAGGTTTGTAATTAGAAAATTGTATGGTTGTGGATTATTATTGGATGATTTATGGGAACATACTTTGAACTTGATCAAGGAATTTGAGTATATATTAAGTACTTCACAGCTTAATACTTTGGCTAATGATCCTGAAGTGGTTACGAAAGACTCAGTTTCTTCTGTGTCTGCTACAGAGGACAAGGAAAATGAAAGCCATGAGCCAGTTACTAACGACCGCCCTAAAGAAGCTCTATCTATTTTGTCGAAAGATCCTACAGTTGAAGTTAATCAGTTTGAACTGGAATTAATTAATCAACCAGAAAGCTCAGAACTAGAGAAATCGAAAGACATGATGACAGTTCAAAGCGACTCTGATGTCATTTTGGCAACTCCTTCAAGTGTAGGAGTTTCTGGAAGTATAACGAACGATTGTGTAATTGACTTAAAGCCATCTATGGATACCAAGGCGATTGTACTTTCCGACATGAGAATAAAGGAAGAACAACACCTAGAAATAAACGATTCAACAGTAGGTTTGATGTCAGATGTCGACACCGAAGTGACAGATGGAACTTCTAGAAGTAATAAACAAAGAGGCCCCTCGCAGGATTCAAACGGAATCAACTTAAAAACAGAACATCTTGTAATAGACTCCGAACAGTCCCCGGAATCTGAAATCCGACCAAGCCAACGTGAATTGGAGACTGAGAAATCTTCCGAAGTGCTAGGAGAGCCTGGAAACGTGGTTTCCGTAAAGGAAGATATCATTTCAACCAATGTCTATCCTGTAGGTGTGGAACAATCGCATGAAACTAAAATACACCTTGAAAAGAAACGAGATGAGAAAGTGGACATGGTGGTAAATGTTCAAAATTAACTTGTATAACTTTCATAGAGATTTTTTTTAATTATAGAAGTAATGTAACAATATAAAATTGTATAAACACTTTTGAATTTTGGCAAACGAAGGGGGTGGTACCATTGGTAGTAGTAGAAGTAGTAGTAGTGACAAGAAGGGAGCAAGACGCGTCAAAATGTGTGCATCAAACTTTTGTGTGATGTTTACACTTTTTCACAGAACAAACGTTTTTTCAACACATTGTTTTGAAAGAGATATATAGTTAACTATTACATATTCTGGGAATACAGTTTATTATAGTCTGTTTCAAAGATAGCAATGGTGGTCACGAGAATCTCTAAGGTTATTGACGATTTAATAAATCTTAGTTGGACAAGAGCAACAAAAGGTAATCTTGGATTCATTGATATTGCTCAGGTTAAATCTGTAATTGGAGAAATTCAGAAAGCTTTGAATATACCTTCTCTATTGAAAGAAGATGAAGTTGTATACTTGGATAATTTAATTCTGGAGAAGAGAAAGTTGATTATTAAAAAAGATGAGTTTAAGAGCTTCTTATTAAAATTAGCAGAGTGTGATACATTCGAAGAATTGTTTTCAGAAAGGTTTGGGATTGAAGAATCAGATATACGACGTCGTTTGCATATTCCAGTAACTTCCAATGACGATTATTCCAGACCAATGACTCAAACGTTTCGTACCCCATCAAGGCGTCCTGATCCTACAGATACTAATTTTCATCAAGTACAAAGGCTAACTGAAGAACTTAAACATCTTCGAAATCAATTGCAAGAAAAAGCTTTAGAAAACTTGGAGTTAAAGGAAAAAGAAATAGCACAGGATAAGAAAATCAGATTGCTAGAAGATGAGGTTACTGTATTAAATAATCATACGAGAGCCTTGGAGATTCAACTTAGTAAAACCCCAGGCGAAAAATCCACCAAGCAACTTCTTACTAAATTGAAGGATCGGGAAAAGGTTATTACCAGCATGGAGCAAGTTTGCAAAGACTATCGAAAAACTATAAGCGATCTTGAAATACAAAAGTCTGCTGATAAAAGTGCAATAGTTGAGATAAAGAAGACTATTGAGGAACAGGCTGAGGTGATTGGCAGATTGCAAAAGAGTTTTCCAATCGACTTAGGTCAAGATGATAGCTCCAAATTGAGACAATTCCTAACCAATATCCCTATTATTAAACAATATTATAGTTTCATGAACTATAAACAGAGCCTCAGAATTCCCCGAATATTGCTATTGAATATACTTGCATTGATATTAACGACATTCATAGTTGTTAACATGCTTGCATATGTATTTTACTTTGTCGTGTATATTTTCTCCCCTACCGCAAACATCTTGACATACATATATGATGACAATGATGAAGAATGGACGTCGACTAGGTTTTCGTTGGAATGGTGGAGGAGAATTGGCTGGTTGGAAAAATTTGCTGATAGATTTATTGACTGGTAGTCACATAGAATAAAGGAGATCTGGTAATCTGACAGTATATTTACATTGTAGATAATGTAATGAGAGCGCTCAATTGGAACAATAACTAGGGTTACAATTAATAGTAACATAAACATAAAATCCCCTTAAATAAAATACATAAATAATAGAAGACACAACTTTTGAAAGATTACAAATAGTTATTTTATTATACAGAATTTCCTTAAACACAGATATAACATTCTAATAAGCCTTCAAAATTGTTTTGTTGTGGTAAAAGAAATGAAAAATTAAAATTAGAAAAACGATAAATCGACTTCTAACTAACTTAGTTCATTTGCTTAACTAAAGCATTGATGAATTCTTCTCTGTTACCGGTGTCACCACCTTGGATGAAGTGTTCGAACTTTCTAGCTCTGAAACCACCAGTTGGGTTAGATAACTTGAATGGCCATAAGAAGTTGTTAACTTGCTTGAAGTTTGGACCAACAGTGTAAATTTCGTGAATCAAATCTTCAATAGATAAGATGTTGAATTTACCTAAGTTAGCTTCAATGATAGCGTTATCAGTTAAAGCAATTCTTTGCTTGTTGATCTTACCGAATCCTCTCTTGTAGACTAATTGTCTGATGGTAGATAAGGATGGGTAACCGTAAGCAATGTATGGTTCAGCTAACTTGATTAATTCTTGGGTAGCCTTGGTTAATCTAACGAAAACACCGGCGTTAATTTGAGTTAATCTTAATAATTGCATGACCTTTCTTGGCTTAGGTGGGATCTTCATAATACCCTTGATTCTGACAATGAAAACCAACTTTTCTTGGGCATCAACGTAGTAAGAACCAGCAGCCTTAGCGTCTCTCTTAGCAGTGATGACAGCACGTTCAGCTTCAGTGTATTCCTTTTGGTAAGCAGCAGCTCTGTCAAAGATAGCTTGTCTCTTTTCCTTGGAAGCCTATTAAATTTCAGTTAGTATAATGAAAATTTTCATAAATTATAAGCATGTCAAAGATATTGAAGTACCTCTTTCTTATTTTCTCAGTCCCGAAAGATGGTTAATTGAATAACAGCATCGCCGAAGCTAGTTACATTCTGGTGGTTGTTTTCATCTTCAAAAATAATAAAATTCCACATCTTGACAAACACAAAAATTTAATGAATACATACAGCTCTTCTGGCCTTCTTGGCAGCAGCACGTTCTTCAGCGGTCTTTTGTTGAGCCTTAGCCTTCTTTTGTAAAGTTTCTGGTTTTAAAGTACTAAAGTGATAGTTAGTATAAAAATGATTCATTGGAAGGAATCATATAGCAAGTAATTTCAAAACACATGAATGTTCCCCTCTTGAATATATATTAATTTTAATCAATTGTTTGAACTCGAGAATGTTTTATAACCCGGAAAGGTATTATAAATGAATATAGAACTGAACAGCCAAGTTCATTCTATCTCACATTCTATATTGAATTCAATATACTCAGAGGAAAACAGATGTATCAGGCATCGGCTAAAACGAAGATCAAATGAATATTCATATATTCAGCTGCAAGACAATCTGAGTTTCCCTTGGCAAATATATTTAATCAAAGTCAATTTCTCCAAGTTTGACAATGACAAGACCTCACATATAATGCGAGAGAATACCCCAAGTTGGGTATTAGATGAAACAATACAAGTACAAACACTTTAAGCTTGTATTCAGGTAATGCTCACCACCGTCAGCCATAACAAAATGGATTCGGGATTTAGTTGAATATCTTCCTATCGTCTTAACAATCCCAATAAACAAGCATGTCTATGGATACTGATTGCTAATATGGACAGATGTAAAAGGCACATACGAAGCCATTTTGAATTCGGTTTTTGATGTGAAGAAAAAGAGTTTCTCGTAATGAAGTGAAATTTTTTTTCAATGTAGTCTTTTGTAGTGAGGTAAGAATCATCATCTCACTACTGTCAATCAAACCGAGAAATTGAAAATTCCACCAGCAAAAAAAAAAATATAAATGAAAGTGATTCCGGCATATTAGTTTTAGGTCTGGAGCCCTACTTTCACATAAAATCGCACCTTTAACATTATTAATATTTATTATCTTTATCAACAGATATTGGCATGAACATACTTTTTGTGTTTATTATCTAGAACATCGGTATGTCCAAGATCAAATGTGGTATCTTGGCAGTCTCGTTGCCACGTATTATGTGCTTTTCGTCTATTTTAGATATCCGAGAAGTGCTGCGATCGCGGTTCCGAGTGGATATAAATAAGCGTCTAAATTCCTTATAGTTTAGGAATGTAAGGGAGGAGGGTGGGACTTTTGGTACATAATTATTGAATGATAATTATGTATTAGAAGGCTTTGCGCTGTTCGGATGCTCTCCTGTTATTTTGAATATGTGTTAGAGGTTTCTTTACCTGCTCAGATGTAGACAAGGTTCCGTTAGAGGAAGAATGTTTCTCGAACATGCTATCATCTACACCTGGCTGAGATTGTTTGTGATTGTCTGTGAAATATGATGGTTGATCGTATGCAATATGTGATTCGATGGGCTTCGTTCCCGTGTCTGTAAGGTACTTGAACCAATCTGGTTTTTCACTTATCAAAGCTGCAATTTTCTCAGGGTATGTTTCAAGGGGATCTCTCATCAGCCAAGGACAAAAATGACATCATCAATGATAGAACTCTTCTATCCTTGGATTCGGACGTTGATAAGCTGGCTTAAATTGGGTTCGATATGCTGTAGTAAATCAAAAAACATTACAATGATTGGCATGACAAACGTTTTAAGAATGCTTCCAGATTTTAAATAATGTAAATTCCTATCTCTTGTCTAAGTTAGATTGCGATTCTGGAAATCGGAACCTTTCGAGATTTAATCTGTGAACTTATTTATGCTTCATGATCAAATATTTACTATCGGCCAAGACAATGAACACAAGTAGAAAAAAATACACGTGTTTTTGATCTATTTATTAGTCCAGAGAGACCCGGATTCCAAGTTTTTTATAAATAGGGGGGTTCATAGCTACCTATTTAAAGATGTTAGAAATCCAGAAAACACGAAGTGACATTGTATCTTCCTAGGGAAGAGCGTTTTCCTTGGATGTCGGAACAATTATTGATTTAATTGATTTTGTTCAGTTTAAAATTGGCTGCGAAATTGGTGTTATCTCCAGAAAAAATCCAGAACTGTCTTAATTCCATATTCTGTATTGGATTGTATTTCGAAAGCAAATTTTCTATAAGCATCCTGATTGAATATAGTCTAAGATTCAAGGTCCTGAAGGAAGAAAGGTTAACATTTTCTTCTGGCTTTGTTGAAAAAAATTACGGGTTTGCTTACTTCATTTCCGTTTCTAATACTCCATGTCGCTTCTTTTAAATGGGATATTGTTGTACTCTACAAAAGCATCTACAGCGATTCTCTATATTCATAAAATCTTATTCCTTTCAATAAATACTAAACCAGTTGAGCCAAACCAAACTACAGGAATGGCAAAAAAAAAATACTAACCACGATGTCAATCAATTAAATAATATATATCTGCAATATCTCATATTTACCTGTAATAAACATTTTCTTGCTTTTCTAATTATTGCAATATTATCTTAAATCTCTTGAGGAATATCATCAATATCACTAAAATCAATTGACGATAAATCTATTGGAATCTTTTCTCCAAAAGTATTTTCACCTGAATACAAAACATACAAAAACCCGTCTTCATCCTTATGCTCTTCATAAATTGTACTAATCAACGCAGCAGTTGGTGGTAAAATATCGTTGACAAATATGAAAATTGCCTTTTCACTTGGTAATTTAATTCTCTTTCTAATAACATAAACAAATTGACCAATAGATAAATCGACGGGAACCAAGTATTTACGTTTGTCAATCTCCGGGATATCAGAGTTCTCGACCTTTTCACAAATAACAGGTACTCTGTCTTTAAATCTTTGTGTAATCCTAGCAGCTTCAGCTTGTCTCTTTTCTAAATCTCTAAAGTTAGTAACAATTAACTCAAAAAAAATATATTATCAGGACAACGTGGGGGGCTTTCTTAGGGTATTAACTTTAACATACCAAAAGGATGTTCGTCTTTAAATTGAGATCTCATTATGACTAATAAAGATAGTTAGTAAAAATCTATTGACTTTTAATGATTTTGCAAAGAGACTAAAACTTTTTAAACAATCATTTTGAGTGGCGTCTCCACATTTCTTATGTAGATTAATTTGCGCACTCAAAAAAAGATGACGGTAAAGATTGCTCTTGCTCAGTGGGGTGTGCCTTCAAAGTGTCTTAAGCCTTACATACCGCTTATAATTGAGTGATTTATAATAGTGTATTAGTTTATGTGGCAATTGATTAATCAAAGGTAAAAACAAATTATTTGTGTAATACAGTAAATGTGAAAGTAAACAAAAAAAGAGTAAGAAGAGAAGTTGTGTATAATTTCCTCTTTGATTTTAATCCCCCTTTATCTCTCTCTCTCTTATCAGTTTAAAGTAAAAATAAAAAAGTCACCGCCGCCCAAAATAAATAAAATACTGGCGCGCGCGCAAAGAAGGAAGAGTAACAAAAAAAAGAATGATTCACATAGATTGGTCGTGTAAATTGACAGGAAATTTATTATGTTGTTGTTGCTGTTATTGTTGTCTAGTGGTGCTGCAAAAAGATAAATTGGCAGCAACTTTATACAAAAACTCGTCTTTCATTCTATAAGAAATAAATACTTGATAAAATATGGTGACAGCTTTAGCATTAAAACAATTAGATGAGATTAATGAAAAAGAGGAGCAAGATACTTCATTTTCTGGCAATTTTATTCCAAGTTCTATCTGGTGGATAATTCAACAAGATATAGAACACACATCATCCACTTTGAACGAAAATGATAAGCTTAGAAATAAGCGTTTACATTACTTGTTTAAATTAGATGATTTTGTCCCAACTGCAGAAGATAATACTTCTAACCTGACTACAAATGAGACACTTGTTGACTTTCCAACTGATATC
>LQMZ01002291.1:0-18699 GCA_001655765.1 Hemisphaericaspora gorwae
CTACATATAATTAAATATCTATTATACACTCGTTAATTTTGAAATCCGTTGTATTTCGAAATCTCAATAAGGACATCACACCAAGTTCGTGGTTTCGAAGTTTTGAATTGCCCCTCCGTACCCAGTAGGAGGAGTGAATATTAAATATGGAATTTTATTCATAAAATTCGTTGGTTTCTTATACGATTTTTTTCTCACTTAAAAATTTGCAATTGTTCACCATACCAAAATAATCCCCTACAGTTTTGTGAACTATACTTTCTAATTACGAACTAATTTGCTGGACTCAATTATTCTTTTTACGTTATACACTCCATCTCTTTTATCACCTGCTGTGTTTCAAAAGGGTTATATTATTCTATTCCAAAGAAGAGAAAATGCTAAATACATGTAGTCCCAACATCTACATTTTTGATTTAGAGAAGTTTATTCTTCAAATAATTTCTACTGTAGAGAACATACTAAATCATCGTCACTATATTTCACTATCTATAATGACCCTATAGAACAAATTAAGAAACAAAGCCATATATTGAGATATGTAGAAACAGGAATTTGTAAAAATATAATTATCTAAGGAAATGAAGAAAATACCAATAAAGCAATTCAAAATAGCTAAGTTGGCTTGACGGATGCCAAAGCAGAAGCAATATCACCAGGAGTATATTCTTCTTTATTGTAATCTTTGATGTCAGCAACTGGGCGTTCACCAAGAACGGAAACTCGGTAGGCATGTCTTACTTCACCGTCTTCGGTGTCAAAACAGGCAGAATGAGAAACGCCACTATTATGGAAGAAAGCAACCTTCTTTCTTGTACCACTTTCCCAGTTAAGTCTTAATTGTATATCATGAGACTTGACAATGTGATCATGTAAGAAATCTAATAAGAAATCGGATTCTTCTTTCTTAAGTTCAACAATACGACGACCAAATGCCTTGTTGATGTAAAGAGACTTTTCACCGGTGACTGGATCAAGTCTTACTAATGGATGGATGTTGGAAACCGGCTTTCTTCTTTCAACACCTCCTTGGTTGGTAGAATTGGCAGCTTGATCTTCAGATGTGTGCAAGACATGTAACCCTTCTAATCTTTTTTGGAAGGCTGGAGATAATCTCTTGTAAGCTTCAACAGTGTCAGCAAAAATGGTGTCTCCACCTGGACCCGATTCAAGGACTTGGAAGATTGTAAATTTACTTGGAGTGATTTCATAAGATACATCGGAATGGAAACCTGTGTTGGTGGTCGTTTGGTCGAAGATTCTCTTTAATTCACCTTCTTCTGGTCTTCTATACGTGATATGTAACTCTGGAGCACTTCTTGGTGCACCGGAAGATGGGTGAACATGTAAGTCACCAAAATATTTACCGAATTCGACAACAAACTCTGGACCTTTATCAGCGAAATCTTGGTCGTTGAAAACCAAGACTTTTCTTTGCGCAAGTAGTAAAGCTAATTCATCTTTACCCTTGTTATCCAATTGCGACAATTGGACACCACTAACTTCAGTACCAAATTTAGGAGTGATTTTTTTGATTGAAATATCACCGTCCTTTGGGAATAAGTTTGGGAAGTTTTGATCGGCTCTGAAGGCTGGGTCATCGAATTTTTGGAACTTTAAAGCTGGAAGTTTAACTGTTGGATCCCATGAAGGCAAAAACTCGGGGTACTTAGCTTGTTCCCTATTCGTTTTGTTAATAACCAAAACACCGTCTCCATCAACTTCATCGAAATCTTTGTTGAAATGAATATCGGAATTACCAAAAGTTTGAACCATTGTTTTTGAGTGTTGTATAAGAATATCTGATCCTGTTAGTTTAAAAATGATAATGAGATAGAAACAGATGTCTTAAAATTTGAAGGGTATGCTCTTCTTTATATAGCCCACAATTTTTCAGGGAAGATAAATCCGATATTATGTTATCAAGAATAAATAGTGACCCGAGCCGAAGCGAAATTGCTTAAGAAAAGCCATCCTTTTTTTTTTGGAGCCATAAATTGCACAATTTTGCAACCAGTCACGTGTATATTTCAGCAATTTTCATTTCCCCATACTAAATTTTATAAAGCCACAGTAATCGAACATCTAAATCCCCTAATTGTGTAAAATAATTGGAAGGACTAGCACAGAATTACTAATAAGCTAATATACAAGAAAGAATAACATATATTTTTCTTATTTAAACAAAAATGATACACTCCAACTAATAAAACAAAACTGACAAACAAAAGCTGACTAAGCATTATCTAACAAGAAATTTGTGGCTGCTTCGAGGTTCCAATTCTCTTTAGTCAATGCATTGACTGCCGTTTGCTCGTCAAAGCCCATTCCAACCAATTCTTGAATGGCGAATTCGTCACCCCCTTCACTCTTTTCTTGAACGACTTGAGCTCCAGAAGCAGCAATTTCCGATTCCTGTTGTACGTTACCAAAACCAGCGAATAATTGTTCCCATTCATCATTTCCTTCAGCCATAGCTCCTGTAGGTTGCTCAGATGTAAAGTCAGGAGCATTAGAGTTGGTGAATTCATTGGAGAGACCACCAAATTCGTCGTCTCCAAATTCTTCCGCCTGGTGGTCGTCTTGAGCATCTTCCAAATCGTTAAACTCATCATTGAAAACATCTTCCAGTTGATTAACCTCTGGGGTAGCGGGTTGTAAATTATCAAACGCACTATCAAAATCGTCAAAGCCAGGCTTCAAATGCGCAGTATCATCATGTGTTGGAACTACTTCCGAAACTCCACTAAAGTGTTCGGTAGCATCATCAAATTTTCGTTCAGTTTCTTCATCAGAAGAGTCACTTTCTTGATATTCAAGTTCTCTAATTGGCGGGAACTCATCATTTGTACCCGGTGAATTGACTTCTTCGGAATTAACCATTTCGAAAGATTCGAGACCAGACGATTCTTTTCCACTTCCAGCATCGCCACTTCCAGCATCGCCACTTCCAGCATCGCCACTTCTTTCACTATCGAAATTTTCAGTACCTGCAGTATCTGGAACTGTTTCTTCATTATCGCCAACATTTTCTATAGTATCACGATCACTAATTTCGTCGATGTTGTCATCACGAACGGAAAGAGCGGCATTGTTTTGAACACTTGATGTTAAAGAATCGGTTCTTTGAACACCTACCAACACACCTGGCATACCTACCATACCACCAGCGATACCTGCATTCCTTTCTTGAGGGAACTGGAAGTCTGAATTGCTCGGAGAAGTAATAGGAGTTTCATTTTCTTCTGCATTTTCGGTAGCCATGGATGAGGTCGCGTTAGTTATGTTATCAACTGGCTCGCCAACAGATAATTCAGGGAATTTCTTATTGACATTTTCAACGTTTATATCTTCATTATCGTTTTCTGATGCTAAAATATCGCGAGATTCAATACTCTTTTCCGAACCATCATCGTTCTGAGAAAATTCAATATCTGTATTTCCAGGACTTCTTCTTCCACTAGCAACACCAGCAGCAATACCGGTAGTTGCACCAATGGCTACACCAACAGCTGCACCAACTGTTGAAGAGATCCCTGCACTTGGTTGAGACGGCTTACTAAGTTCAAGCTGTCTTTTCCTTTCTTCCAATTCTTTTTGTTCTCTTTCTGCTGCTAACCTTTCTCTTTCAGCATTGTCTAAATCTAATTGTGCTTGTTTATGTGAATTTTCTATTTCAATGATTTTGCTCTTCAATTCTTCGACTTTAACAATAGCTACTTGAACCTGTGATTTCTGCACAGAAACTTGGTTTGACAATGATTGATAACCCGTTTGTTTAGACGAAGTCTGATTCCCAAGCTCAACTATTTCCGCATTCAAAGTTCCTAATTTTTCTTTCAAGGAGCTGTTCTCCTTTTGTAATTCTTCCAAATTTAATTGTTTCTCATTCAACTCGGAAGTCAAGGAGTTCATCTTAGCTTCGGCAATAGACGCTTCGGATCTCAAAGCTTCAGTTTCCTCCTTTGCAGTAGCCAAACTCGATTCAACTTGTTCCACTTGTTGGACTTCGTTTTCGTAAGAGACTCGTAATTGCTTCAATTTATTTTCAATTTCAGATTTAACTGCCAAGATTCTTTGAAGTTCCTGTTCTGCTCGTGTTTTTTTCTCATGCAAGTTGGTTGTCTGAGTAGTAAGTGATTTAATTTGATTAGATACATTAGCAATATCAGTGGTTGCTTGTGATAATTTCCCAGAAATATCAGGATCGGCCAACAAATCTTCGTTTGGAGAAGATTGTTGCTGTGAAACTTCTCTACTAGAGACTGAATGAGATGCTTGTGGAATTGGCGGTGAATATGACTGCGGACCGGGACTTGTTGCCTTTCTAGGAGGTGGGGGAACACTTCTCAATGCGTCATAATTAACAGCTTTCTGATCAGTAATTTGTGGCGACAAAGCAACCGGGAATATTGGTTCAGTTTGTGGAGCTACAGCACCTGACTCCAGTTCAGCAAGTAAAACATTCTTGTCCTTGTTTTCTTCCGCAGGTGATTGCCTTTTCTTGTCAAATAATGATTGTCCAAACTGCGAGGTTGGTCGAAATGATCCTGTTAATGTAGAACGTACTTTTGGTGCCTCAGAAATCTTTCCTAAATCAGTGCTTGATGGCCTCTGAGCTGGTGGGATAGGGGAAAAGGAAGATGTTGGAGCCACATCTGGATTTTTGGCACCAGTTGTAGAGGGAGCACCGGCACCAGAAGAAGTGGTACCAAATATATCCACCAAATCATCCATTGAGGATTTGGGAATTTGCAGTTGAACTCCAAGTTCAGGATGAGATGAAGTTTGAATATTCGGTTGGGCAATAGGCTGAGCAGGAGCTTCAACCCCCACATTTTGGGAACCTGATTGTGATTGAACGGGAGTTTGGTCTCTCAATGAAGCAAGTAAAGCATCAGGGACTATGTTTGGCAATTTCTCGCCAGCCAATTTTCTGTTTACCAAGTATAGGGCGATTGAAAATTCTAATTTCGTGAAGATTCCCGAATTTTGAATGTCAGACAAATCCCAAATCGTTGCTAAATCTTGCTGATTCAAATTAGATGTCATTAGGAAGTTAGCAACTTGATCAGGGTTCAATTGTCCAAGTTTCTCTTTGTCAAGACTATTAAAAATAGATTCATACTGTTGTTTCATGGCAGGAGATACCATCCACTCATTTTTATTTGTTGAAACATCTTGCGATAAAGTATGTCTTACGGCTGTCAGTTGGGAGTTTACAGAGCTATAAGATGCTTGGCGTAATTGGGAAGTCTGCGGACTAGCGGACCTCTCAACAGATTGCCAAACAGAATCAGGCAATGCAACAGGCAATTGTTTAATCTGGCCACTCAACACTCCTTGAATCAAATGCATAGCAAGAGCAAAACTTCCAACGTTTAATTTACCACTATTGTATCTATCAACTAATGCCCAAATTTGACCTAACACAGGAGTAGGCAATTTTGCTTTCAAAAAGATATCTCTTGCTTGTGAACCATCTAATTCACCCTGTGGAGATCCGGTTGTTTTAGTAAACAATTGCGAAAATTTCTGGAAGTCTGCGGGCGTAAGTGGAGTAACGGTATCATACTGAGGCACCACGGAAGTTGGCTGAGTCGACATAAAAGAGCCATTTGTCAATTGTGGTTGTAAATTTAAGCTTGCAAACTTTGGAAGAGGTCCAGGAACGTCAGCCAAACCAGGGACTGGGTGTTGACCTGCCTGGGTATATCCAATCAATCTCATGGCGTAGCAAAATCCAAATTGAGATAAGAAACCTAAATTGTTAGGATCAGCAATCTGCCAGATTTCACCCAAAATCGCTGGAGGCAAACCTGATTTCTCAAATGTCGATCTTGACTTTTCACCAGTAATAACACCAGTGTTTTCTGAATCTAATGATTTAAATAATTGTGTGTACAACGTTTTCTCTTCTGGGGTAAGACCTACTTTAAAAGAAGGTGTCTCTGGAAGTTCCGGTTAGTATCGGATTTAAAAAAATTTAAAATAAAAATATCATTTGATCAATCAAAATCAAATAGACATACCCAGAACAACACTCATGATCAATTATAGATATGTGGTGGCTAGCGGTTACTTATATAAGATTCTGTTGTTTTGACCAACGTTGATTCTGTCTTTTGATCGAGGAAAATTGAACTTGGATTTTCCCGACAATTCTTGAAATTTGTACACGACTCCCATAGTTATGAACACAAACAAATAACAGTTCAACCTGGGATATGTTTTACCTAACAGGTATTAAAATAAAATTACATCGAATAAGCCAAATTGCACTTGAAATTTATTTCAATTAAAAGGAAACACAAAAACGAATTCATTAAATGGTTGCAATTGGTTAACACAACCCTGTTTGGCGATATCTTAAATATAAAATGTCTCTCAATGTCGTACTAAAATGTCGTTATTAGGCCCTCTCTCTCAAAATTTGCTACCGATGACCTTTTGCACATTAATTTTTTTTTCAAAATTTTCATCGCATCTCCAAAAGGGCTACATGTAGGAAAGGAAATCACTTATCTCCCTTTTTTACACCAAATACTATATAACAAAACAATGAATAGAGGAAGAGGAGGATTTAGAGGTGGCCGTGGCGGAAGAACCGGCCCAATGCAACAAGGCCCACCAGATACAGTTTTAGAAATGGGAGCTTTTATGCACGCTTGTGAAGGTGATATTGTTTGTCGTTCCATCAATGTCAAGATTCCATACTTCAATGCTCCAATTTACTTAGAGAACAAGTCCCAAGTCGGAAAGGTTGATGAAATTTTAGGTCCTTTAAATGAAGTCTTTTTCACAATCAAGCCATCTGAAGGAATCAAAGCTGATTCATTTAAAGAAGGAGATAAATTCTATATTGGCCCAGATAAGTTATTACCATTAGATAGATTCTTACCAAAACCACCATCTGTTGGACCTAAGCCTAAGAGGAAGTCCGCTGGTGGTGCTTCCAGAGGTGGCCGTGGAGGTGCCAGGGGTGGATTTGGAGGTAGAGGTGGTTCCAGAGGAGGTAGTTTCGGAGGTAGAGGTGGATCCAGAGGAGGCTTTGGAGGCGGCAGAGGTGGATCCAGAGGAGGTAGTTTCGGAGGTAGAGGTGGATCCAGAGGAGGTAGTTTCGGAGGTAGAGGTGGATCCAGAGGAGATTTTGGAGGTAGAGGTGGATCCAGAGGAGGCAGAGGAGGTCGTTTTTAAATTTGTACCATATAAAACTAACTTAGTTTGTGTCAATTCAATGTTGTTATTTTCATAAATTCTATTTACAATTAAAGTAACCCACAGCTTTCAAGAACTAGGCATCGTGTTTCTTTCTTACCATATTCTTCCTTGACGTATCTACTTCTACATGCATTGGTGAAGAGAAACCTTGAGAAGGGTGCTGTTTCTCTTAATATTGTACTGTCAATCATCTCATTATAGTAGCCAATTACTTTTTCATTTCCCTTCTCTATCAAGTCTTTCACTCTTTCATCATCATCGCAAGACACCACCAGTGTAAGAGCACGCTTTCCTGGCATATAATTTTCAATGAGGGCATCTACCTTAGTGAAGATGATTTCAAATTGAACACCTTCATTAATTAAGTGTTCAAGAAGTTGCACATCTTCTTCCCTAAAACCCTCCAATGAATCAACTAAGAATAAGACTCGCTTGAGTAAATGTCGACGGGATATGTAGTCGAGGACCACTTTCCCCTGTTTGGCGTCTCCAAACTTCCCATATCCTGGGCTATCAATGAATCGAAGCCTATTTCCTATATTGAAGCAGTTCAATGTTTTTGTGAATCCAGCTCGGGCTGAAACAAATGCAAGATCGACGTCTTTCTCGATGATACCTTTGCGACCAGACAATATGCTGTTTATCAACGAGGATTTACCAACATTTGTATGTCCCAATAAGAGGACCTCAGGCAAGGGGCGCAAATACTGCGGTAAGATCCCAAATGTCTTTTTAGACATTGCAACTGATTTATGATGATCGTTCTTCTTGTATGGATCCATATTGTTATATTTGTCTTCCCTTTCTTTTGAAAGACGAGCATATTTCACATCGGGTATTTCATCATAGTCAGCAAGTGTCCATTCTAGTTGAGCTTTATTATTGTTAAAAAAGGACTGAGACTTAGCAATTTGACTTGGAGTGAATGGAATATAGTCAGAACCTTGAAAAATCTTGTTCAACTCATTTGGTTTGATGACATGTTTCATAAAAATAGAGACATCTTGTTTTCTTAACTGCTTGTTGTTCTGATTTGGGATTTTTTCCTCTATTGGCTCTATCTTTGGGATTGCTGAAACTAAATAATTGATATTTCGCCTCGTTACGAGTGCCCCAAAGTATTTGTTGGTGCTAGATATCATTTCCCTCTTTATTGACGGGCCCTCAAAAAGAGATAAAATTTTTGATCCAAGAGAAAATTTATAACATCACCATTAACTAAACATCCTACACTGTCTGGTTTGAAAATCAGAACAATTGCCTTACATACAAACAGAGTAGAGAAATGATAGAGGTAATTCGTATTCCAGTATTGATACGTATGTAACAAATCAAATCCATGATAGAATGATGTTCTCTAACCTGAAGTATAGCTTTCTTGTTTACACTTATTGGAGCTGGATACTTAGGATTTGCTCTGATCCATTTAAGTCATGACAATTTCATGACCTTTTTTATATTGACGATTGAATTTTATTTTCTATTTGACATTAAGAATAGGAAATTTATTAGAATTATCACTTTCACCTTGTGCACTTGCGGAGGTACTATTGGACTGGAAGTAATTCAAAATTTGGTCAATCCTGAGAGAGTATTTGATATCTTCGACATCTTGTACAATATATATGGTAGTTCTTTAGCGTTGTTGATTGCATCCTTAGTTGATATTTGGAGAACTAAAAGACTAAGACTAGAAAAGCTAAGACGTAGGCAAGGGGTTCATTCAATCGAAGCATCTGAAAGTTTTGTTTGTTCACAAGACGAGTCTGGAATGTTTAGTACTAATCAAAATGCCAATGAATATAACAATGTTCCTTTACAAGACATGAAATAAAAAAATTACTAATGCTGACAAATTCTTCAAGTGCGGTTAACAAATGAACTTTATTAAGGAGAAATCGTGCCTGATTTTTTTAACATTTGATATTATTACAACAGGAAAACACAAGATGTCTACAGAGTCTTTCTATGGTGGTATAAAATCATATGATATCCATACGTATTGGAATAACAACAATGAAACTGAACGCCAGACGGCTTACAACCTACGCGAAACCGTATTGAAAGAATTTGCTAAAGAAATAGAAAATGGTGATATCAGGGTTCACAAATTTTGGGACAAACCAATCGGTCCTCATCCAATAAACATGTGGGAGTTAGACTTCACGAGCCCGGAAATATTTAAGGTGATTGTTCCATTTTTCCAATTGAATCATGGGAACTTATCAGTGTTGATTCATCCAAGAAGTGGAAAGGGTGATCTTGTTGATCACACTGCTCATGCATTATGGTTAGGTCATAAGGTGAGATTAGACGCCAGTTATCTTAAATAAATATATCTATTTTTTAATAATACATCTTTGAAGAAAATTTACCTGATTGAAGTAACGTTCAGAATAAGAATATTTGTAGTTCTAATAGTCGTGTGTAGTTGGGAGTACATTCGCCACATTGTCCAATTTCTCTTTCTAATGAAAACAAAAAATTGTTTCGGGTAAATTAACGGTAGTGGAGAATAAAAGCAGTTCATCATTTTTTTTGTAACCAAATAATCAACATACTTTGGCATATAATTAAATCAATAATCTTATCGATACTTGACCCAATTTCATATTTATACGAGTGTACTATTCCATTAGATACAACTCTAGTAAAATTAATATGCCTGAACCAAGTAGGAATCCGCCAGAGTCGATTAATGTGAGGAGTCCTGATGGTGATAATTTTAAAATACTTATACTGAAGGAAAAAGGTACAACAGTACCAAATTTGAATGATATTGTAAACCAGTCATCCAATAGAATTTATCAGCTTGCTGAAAATGATGAGAATGAATCGATAGAGAGAACATCCAATCCCTTACGAGAACAAAGCGACGTAACACAAATCTATAGAAGTTTATCGGCAGAATCCGGCACACCACAAACACCAGATAGAACAAGTCAACGAAGATCAAAATCGCAGCTGCTGGATTCACCAAGAATAATATCAAATCCATGGTCATTCTTTAATAGAGGAGCGGAAGACAAGAATGAAATGAGATACGAATCAGATCATGAAGAAGAACAAGCAAAGAAACTTTTCCATCCTATACGAGGCAGATTAATAGGTAACAAAATCAAAGACCAAGAAGGAGTTGACCCTTTAGATGAACAGGCAAAGAATAAAGATACAAGGCCCAACCTTTCACATTCACAAACCACTGGAAATTTCCTTCCCGCTGTATTTTCTGCTCGTCCCCATACTCGGACAGAATCTTTCAATGGCGCAGCATATGATCCACAAGAGATGTTTCATTTAAGTCCTGATTTAAGCAAGCAGCAAAGATTCAAAATGAAGCTCCTGCGTTTTGCTAGACGTAAACCGAAGGAGAGGAGAAGAACCAGTATGACTTTTTATGATCTTGAAGAGGTTAGAGAAGAAGGAGAGAGACAGGCTGGAGAAAGGGCTCAGAAATTAATAGGAGGACTTGCATTGGGAGGTCCCGCAATTGGCTTGATGGCTTCATGCTTGTTGGAAGATGAAAAGGGTATCGCAAGAGCTCCTTTGTTATTGTCATTAATTGGATTGAAGGTAACTGATGTGTCATTGAGTGACCAAACTAGAATCAGAAGGTTTAGAATCGACTTGGAGTACGGAGTGGGTCCCCAAAGAATGAAATGGTCTATAGAGAGAAATACAAAGGATTTATTTTACTTGCATTCCAAAATTAATTTTGAACGTTGGACTAAAGAAGTAGTAGGAGGAAAAATTCAAAAGCTTCCCAAATTTCCAATACCACCTATTCGAAAGGAGACTGCTAAGCCTAAACGCACAAAGTCTATCCGAAGTGGGCTGCAGGTACCAGGGGTACCAGACAACCAAAGTTTAGATGAAGGCGCATCTATACATACGCTTATGGCAGTGCTACAGAGAGCAAGACTGCATCTTAGTATTTCCTCAATGTCTTCAAACGAGGACCCCCCGGAAGTAGTAGAAACCAGAAGAAGGAGAAAGAATGCACAATATATCAGAGATGTTGAGAGATACATGAATGAGCTAATTGAGCAATTATCATTGAAAGCCGAATCCAATCGTCTTTTCATGTACCTTGAAATTTCTCCGATTTCTTCATTACTAAGCTACGAAACAGGTTATGTCGGTAAACAAGGACTGGTGCATATAACGTCATCAAGTAAATCACTGGGTTGGCGCGTGGGATATTTTAGGGCCGACGGTTTGAAAGGAATAATTGACAGAAGATCCGAAAAATGGATGTTAATCAGAAGTTCCTACGTGATGTATGTGGCAGACATTAATTCAACAACTCCTTTGGAGGTGTTCTTGGTAGACTCTGACTTCAAGATAGCTTACAAACACAACGAGGAAGTAGTAGATGATGAGTTTTCGTTTGATGAATCCTCAATTGCACGTGAAAAGATTGCAGTTGAGATGAATGGTATGTTCCCTCATTTGAAGATCACCTTGGAAAACGGAGAACGAAAATTAGCCTTAAATCCGAAATCCTCAAGCGAACACCGATTGTGGATAGAATCACTCATGGAAATGAAAAACTCTACCGTATGGTCGGAGAAACATCGATTTGGATCATTTGCTCCAGTCAGAGAGAATTGTTTTGCACAATGGTATGTCGATGGGAGAGACTATTTTTGGTCAGTTTCTTCTGCTTTGGAAATGGCCAAGGACGTCATATTTATTCACGATTGGTGGCTCTCTCCAGAGATATATTTAAGAAGACCCGCTAATGGTAACCAGCAATGGAGACTTGACAGAGTCCTACAGCGTAAAGCGAAACAGGGAGTCAAAATTTTTGTCATTCTTTATCGTAATGTAGGTTCGACAGTTTCAACAGACTCGTTGTATACGAAGCATTCAATTTTGTCATTAAATGAAGAGAATATTCATGTAATAAGATCCCCCAACCAATTGCTTCAAAATACATACTTTTGGGCTCATCATGAGAAATTGTGTATTGTTGATCAGACTATGGCGTTTGTAGGTGGAATGGACCTTTGCTATGGTAGATATGATACCCCAGACCATGTTTTAACAGATGATTCAAAGATTGATTTCGATAGCCTTAGCCCAGGTGACAGGCCCACTAGAGACGAGCTTATTAATTTCCAAACTTTCCCCGGGAAAGATTATTCAAATCCAAGAGTGAAGGATTTTTTCAATTTAGAAAAGCCTTATCAAACAATGTATGACAGAAATATAACACCAAGAATGCCTTGGCATGATGTACATATGTTTACTTCAGGTAAAGTTGCTAGGGATTTATCCAGACATTTTGTTCAACGGTGGAATTATTTATTGAGACAGAAAAGGCCAAGTAGATTCACTCCCTTATTAACACCACCTCCTGATATTTCAGATGAAGAAGCAAGACGATTTGGATTGGATGGAACATGCGAAATTCAGTTGTTAAGGTCGAGTGGAAATTGGTCTTTAGGACTAAAGGAGCACGAGCAAAGCATTCAAAATGCCTACATCAAACTAATTGAAGGATCAAAACATTTTGTTTATATTGAGAATCAATTCTTTGTTACATCATGTTTCATTGAAGGAATTGAAATTAAGAATAGAATTGGCGATGCTTTAGTTGATAGAATTATTCGTGCACATAAAGAAGGGACAAACTGGAAAGCAATCATAGTAATTCCATTGATGCCCGGATTCGAATCACTGGTTGACAAAGCTGAAGGGTCTTCTGTACGTGTGATTATGCAATGTCAGTACATGTCTATCTCAAGAGGTGACTCTTCAATATTTGCAAAATTAAGGAAAAAGGGAATCGACCCTGATAACTACATCCAGTTTTTCTCGTTAAGGAAATGGGGGAGGATTGGTGCAAACAGAACATTGGTCACAGAGCAATTATATATCCATTCCAAAACAATGATCGTTGACGACCGTACTGCTATTATTGGAAGTGCTAATATTAATGAAAGATCAATGCGTGGAGTCAGAGATTCAGAAGTCGCTGCGATTGTTTCAGACAAGGAACATATCAACATCACAATGAATGGTGAGCCTTTCAAGGCAGGTAAATTTGCACATACATTGAGAATGAGGTTAATGAGGGAACACATTGGCGTAGATGTTGATTTATTGGATGTTGTGGAAAGAAGATTCAAGAGATTTGAAAAATTAGCAAGATCCAAGGATGGCTTAGCTTTCGCAACCAATAAATTCGAAGATATTGAAGGTAGATACTTATCCGCAATGGTGGAAATTGCTTCCAGGGACATTCTACTGGAACAGGAAGGGACTCGAAGATGGCATCACTTTATGAAGGAGTCAAACTCTCGTTATAACAAACTCTCCATAGATTTTGACGAGGATGACGAAGATTCGCCAACACCATTGTTCTTGCCATTGTCATTTAATAATAGAACTGGTACTCACGAGGCAAACAAAGGAATTCGCGATAGGAAAAAACACTCGTATGATAATCGAGTTCAACACAATGTTCAACATCAAAGAGATGTCTTCGGGGATGGCCCTGATAAGTATAGGAGTAAATTAGCCAAGAACGCCAGATTCAACAGCGCACGATTCCTTAAGGAACTAGCAATGACATCTATGGAAGAAAACCCAACTGCCATGTTCTTACCTGATGTTGACAGTGTTAGAGAATTTTTAGAATCAGATGACTGTGAAATTACGGATGAAATGGACGAAGAGTCGGAAACAACGGTTAGTGAAAGAAATAGGGAAAGATGGTTGTTGTTAAAGAAGATATCCTACTTGCAAAGGGTTGCAAGCAAAGAGCGATCTGCCACAGAAAAGGAAAATAAAAGAAGGCAGGAGGTTGGCCTAAACCCACTATTCAATTCTGCGCCTACTACGAGTGAAGCGACTGAGCTAACTTATCAAAAGTCCGTTTCTCCTATTACAGATGGAAGATCTTCATCAGATGGCACCAAACCAAGTATGACGCTTTTCAAAAGTGTCCCTGTGGTGTCATTGGACGAAAACACAACCAGAGATGTTATCAAGAACATTACTTCACCAGAAGCAAAATTGACGAAGTTTGTGGATCCGTATATGTTTGAAGATCCAATCGACGGAGAATTTTATGAATGCCTATGGAATGAACATGCTAGAAGAAACACAGAAATTTACAGGATGATATTCCACAGTCAGCCGGATGATATGGTTACCAGATGGTCAGAGTACACTCACTACACAATATTGCAGAGTGCATTCATGAAAGCACAAGACCTAGAGGCCGATTTGAGACAGGTAACTCCAGGTGAAAACGAAGAGGCCATTGCGGAAGTGGAAGCTGCAACCTTACAGGCGGAAGAAGGTACCAAAGGTCTCGATACCGATAATGATCTTGGCTTACTCGGTAAAGTTCCTCCTTCCAGAGAAGTGGTTGAAACACTTGGAACAGAATCAAAAGGTAGACTTAGACTTGGTCGTAGGAATAGCCAGTTTCCAGTAACGCCAACTGAACCTCACGGGAATGAGCATATCGCAAAAGAAAACGAAAACGAGCAAACTACATCACCAGAAGATCTAATCCAAATTAACGAACTGGACGAGTCGCCAAATCATGAAATTGAAACATCAGAAACCGAGGCTAGATCGGACGAAAAGATCGAGGCACCGAAAGCAACTTTACGTACAACCAAACCTCCTGGTCGCGGTAGGCGTAGCAGAGCCGGCACATATCTTGCAAGGAGGAGAATTAACAACGCGGAGGTAATCTATGATAGAAATACTGCTGAAAGGTTATTGAGCGAAATTCAAGGAAATTTGGTTTATTTCCCAACAGAATGGCTAGGAGTGGAATTAGTTAATAACAACTGGTTTTACAATACCGATCGGCTTCCACCAATGGAAATTTATGATTAATATGGCTACTTATTTTATTCTTAGTAATATATATATTGGAAGAAATCTTATTAATTTTGTAAATTTACACTTCAAGAGGTTACTTGGGTAGTGTCTATTTCTTACTCTGTGCAGAGTTTAGACATCAACGTAGTTTGTTGAGTTCTCAATGAAGAACGCGTACAAATTAGGAGCACCCAAAAAAAATCACCAAATTAAATCAATGAAAAACTATTAAACGAAGAAAGGCAGAGAACACGTCATTGCAAATTATGTTTATCCAATTGCTTTCATATATCGGGATAGTCATCGGATTTATCTTTCTAGTGCTTTCTATCGCTTCAGGATTGTACTATATTTCTGAATTGGTTGAAGAACACACTGAGCCAGCGAAGAGGTTCTTAACTAAATTGATATATTCGATCATTGCAATATTTTTGCTACTTTGGATATTTGACAAGTTCCCATTCAAGCTTATTTTCTTTTCAATATTTTCAAACTATATATACTTACAGAATCTTAAAAGGTTTCCATATGTCGAGTTGACATCTCCTATATTTTTGATCTCATGCATTCTTGTTGTTGCTAACCACTTTTTATGGTTCAATCATTTCCATGATCCATATATTCCACCTTTGGAAGTGAGATTAAGACATGATTATGTACCACCAAGATTACCCACCTTTGCAGAAGTGTGCTCCTTTTTCGGATTATTAATTTGGTTTATTCCTTTTGCATTATTTGTCAGTTTAAGTGCCCACGATAATTTGTTGCCACAACACATTGAACTGGAAACCTCAAAAGATAAAAAGAGAAGTAATGGGTTGGCCAAAGTAGTAGTTGCCAATCTCAGAGAATATATTTTTACAATCAGTAGAAAATTAGGGTATGAATTAGACCCCCAACATGGCAGAATCATATAGTCTAGTATATAAATACGTACATTAAAGTCATTAGATAAAATTAACTATCACATTTCCAAAAATTTCCTTACCGGCTTTCCGATGTCGTCTAGGCTCAACAAGAAAGTGTCATGTCCATAGTTACTGACATCGTTTCCCAATTCTACATATTCAACTTCCCCTCCTTCGCTATTTTCCATTAAAACATTTGCAACTTCTCTTTGTTGCCATACAGGGAATAAAATATCTGATTCCACACCAATGACCAACACATCTTTATGAGCCATTCTTTTCAAACCTTTTGCTAAATCTGACAAGGCTTGTTCTGGTGTTTCTGAAGCTTTACTAACTTTCTCAGAATATGGAATTTTAGGAATGAATGTCGAAGAAATTTCTCTTCCCGCCATGTTCTGATCAATATACGATTCTTGCGCTCTATATCTTGTCGCAAGCGCACTGCTTCTATTCTCATACCCAAGGTCAAACAAATCCATTGCCTTCAGAACATATAACCATGAATTGGCGTCATATTCGAGACAGAACTTTTCCCCAGCATGATCCAAGTAAGTTTCAACCAAAAAGTCAGGGCACAATGCAGGAGGTCGAGATTCATCTGCCCTTTTTCTACCAAATCTATATTCCCATTCAGGGCCAGATCTATAAGTGACGGTAGCGATTTCACGAGCTAACTTCATACCAACATGTGGTGGAACTCGATCATAGTAGAACCCACGATTCCAGTTCGGATCACTCATTAGAACTTGTCTCTGGGTATGTCTTAATGCAATAGAATATGGGTGAGACCTTGCACATGCACTTATAGATATGATCTTCTCAACTTCCTCCGGAAATTCCCATCCATAAGCCAATGACTGCATTCCTCCCATTGATGCTCCAACCGCAGCATGAATTTTACCTACATTAAATTCATCTCTTATTAATTCACGTTGTGCACGTACCATATCATTTACTGTTATTATTGGGAATCTAGTTGCATATTGCTCATTATTTGAAGGGTCAACCGATGATGGTCCAGTGGAACCATAACATCCACCAAGCACATTGGTACATACAACAAAATATTTGTCAGTATCGATATATTTCCCAGGACCAATAAAATTCTCCCACCATCCCTTTTTCTTATTATCAGGATGTGATCTTGCATGAGATGATGCTGATAAACCTGTTTGAACCAAAATCAAATTGGTCCTCGATTCATTCAACTTCCCCCATGTTTCATATGCAATTTCGTATTCAGGAAGATAACCTCCATTATCTAAGAATATCGGGTTCTGCGACTTATATAGTTTAAATCCGGTCTGCTCAAAATTGTAAGATGGTTCGGGACCCGAATCTAAACTACTTACCTTGGATTTTAGTACTCCCAACGAAAGGTCTCTATTCTTCTTCTCTAACTTATCCAAGCACGGAAACCTCAACTGAGGATTGGACCCATTTCTAGTTCCTGAACTTACTGTAACTGTAGGAGGTTTAAATTTTAGGGAATCAGTTGAAAAAAATTTCGCTGCGGCTGGAAATATAGATGATCTCTTTGATATATTTGGAATCTTGGACAACATCCTAAATTTATTATATATTCCAACTGTCTTGAAAGTGCAATACCACCCTTAAAGAAAATCAGAATGGAGGGTATTCGTCATTACTAACATGGAATATTGTTTGAAAAGGGTGCATTGTTAAAAATATTAGCCATCCTGCATATTACCGATTGATCAATTTCACGTGATCGGAATTATTTTCCACCAAATTTTTGTTAGGACAAGTTACACAACAGAGACAGGTTTCTCTGCTTCTGATATATTACGTATTTACTCCGAGAGTAGGTTGACATGGGGGATTTATGGAAAATCGTGTACTGGTCATATCCAATAACTTTCATTGCCTCAATTCCATTCACTTTACTCTTCAAACAGTATAATGATCAGATATCTCCATTGTTGTTCGTAAGATTCCTTGAGAATTATATTATCAGAAGCGTTGGATAGTTTTGGTTTACGCTTGCATTTTGGACCCAAATCTTACCATATTACACAACTGGATGCTTGGAGCTGAAAGTACTTGTTAGTTTTGCCAGAATATATGTCGCTAATACTGTAGTGATAATTTTACTTCTCGATTGGTTCTTCGGATCACCTATATTTGAAAGAATTAGTATCGTTAGTGGAGCCCATTGTACAATTGGATCAATTGGTAGGGAGTACCCCTGTGAAGCTGCTGGCGGTGAGTGGTTCAATCCATTTGATTCTTCAAGTCATTATACTTTTTTGATCTCAAGCAGTTTACTAGTATGGTATCTTTTGATCAAATACTTGGGTTTCCCACACAAGCTTGGGATATCAAGGATGCCAATTATAGAACAAGTAGATTTAGAGAACGTAATTGACAGAAACATACATTCAGATAATGCAATTTTCAAAAGCCCATTGAGGTTGATTGCAATTGGAATACCCATAACCTTTATCTTCTTTTGGTATTGCCTGCTTTTGATTACCTCAATATTTTTTCATACTATTCCTGAAAAAATTGTCGGTTTGTTCTGTGGAATGCTTATACCTACGTTATTACCAATATTAGAGAGAAAGTAGAGATTGATTAATCGTCTGAATAATAATTTAGACATCCGGTTCTGGAGTCTGGTTCTCCGAAACACAGAATTTCAAAAGTACCTTCGTCGAAGATAAGAAGAAAGAAACAAATAAAAAATTGGGAT
>LQMZ01002292.1:0-13917 GCA_001655765.1 Hemisphaericaspora gorwae
AGAGAGACGGAGAGATATTTATACACTAGTTTTTTCTTCTTCATTTCTTTGTATGTCCCCACTTCACCATTAGAGTGTCGTGCAGTGTAAGGGCTGACGCCCCCCGCATTAATGCTGGTCAAACGAACTAAAGAAAGATTAATGCTAGTATGAAGAAATTCAGGTGTGGAACATGAATTACAATGATCTTTGGGTAGTACGTCATCTATCTTTACAGTATTATGTTGTATTGGCAACATTTCTGAACAATGAGAAATTATATTTTCAACATAACAATGAAAGTATTATAATTATCATCCACTATTGAAATCAAGTAGGGGTTCATGACAAAGAAAACATTCGTTTAAATCTCCACTTCTCTTTTGTTTCGATCTCTTTGTTCTTCTTTTATTGATTTACATATTTTATCATAAATCAAAACAACAAACTACCATACAATCAGTTCTATATAGGATCAAAAACTATACAGTTTCTCCACCTTGTTTGTTTCTAGACTAACCCAATAAAGAGTACTTGTAGATCAAACGCGACTAAAACATGTTTTTCTTCAACTCATTGTTCTCAGCCCCAAAGCCTCTCCCTATTGATTATTATTAGATGAAAAGAAATTGTACATATTTGGATTGTACGTAGATGGTTGATCATAGATCAAGTTACTCTCTCCTTTTCCTGCGGCATTTTCATTGGTTAGGGGGGCTTGCTGATGTGGCTTTGATGGAATTGTCGGATGAGAGCCGACCTGCGGTTGTTTTGGTGGCAATTGAGGCGCTCTCATATATCCTGTAGACTGCGGACTCTGTAAACCGGAAGAAAACAGGGCTTGTGCTTGTACTTGTGCTTGTCCATAGTTCATACTCCCACCTGTGTTAGATGATATAGTTCTTGTATTTGATGGAGGAATTGTTGGTATCGCATTGGAATATTGAGAAGCCGCCCCAGTTATTGGAACACCTATTGATGGGTTAGGTGACAGATACTGTTGTGGGGGAGGAGCTGTCGGTATGTTAGTTCCAGAGTATTGACGTTGACTGTCGAATCTGTTAAGTTGTGGCGGTGGCTGCTGCTGCTGCTGTTGCCCTTCGAAACTTGGAAATTCTCCAGTATTAGATCTGTATGACATTGGCTGTTGCTGTGATGGAACCGGAGAAGCTTGATACTGTTGAGATGGAGGTTGATACTGTTGAGATGGAACTGGAGAAGGTTGATATTGTTGAGATGGAACTGGAGAAGGTTGATACTGTTGAGATGGGGCCAGCTGATATTGTCGAGATGGAGAAGACTGGTATTGCGAAGGTTGATACTGTTGAGATGGAACTAATGAAGGAGATTGATATTGATTACTTTGAGATTCTTGCAATTTCATACTTTTAAATTGTTCATCAAATTTAATACTCTGCTCAATATCACTTTTAACTCTTAAACATTGATCTAATAACCCCTGATAAAATTGTTTACCCTTTGATAAACCAATATGGTACTTATTCCAATTTTCATAAAATTGATTAATCCTAATAGTCTCTTCACCAAGTTTAGAATCCAAAGTAATTTGTCTATTTCTGATTTTTTTAATTTCAGTATTCAGGTTTAATGAATCCCATTCTAATCTTAAATCTCCAATAAACTTCTTCTCTTGTTTAATCAACTTATCCAATTGTTCATTATAGGGAGTAAATTTCTTTAATTCTTCCGGGAAAATAACAGTTTTAATCTCATTCTCACTCTTTAATTTACTATTGAGGATTAAAATATTTGAAATATCATCACTATGTATTTCTCGTTTTAAATCTTCAACCAATTTCATCTTGGTAGCTTTTACACTATGTAAATCATGCAAAATATCTTCGACTTTCTTTATCTTAGTCATAATCAGTCGATTATCTCCAACTTCATCAATATCAAGCAAACTAACTTCAGGTACTTTCTTCTCGGCAACAGTAAACAACAGCTTAAACCCGGTAGATTGGATACCTTGACTTAAAATTTCATAAAATGTTCTATCAACCAACGAGAAAAGTTTATTATCGGAATTGGTTGCATCATATAATGCCTTCTTCAACTGAATAACTTCATCCCTACCAGAAAACAGATCCCTAACTAATCTTTCAGTTTGGGAAATATTTTCAAAGATTTGTTTCCTTAATGATTCAATTTGTTGTTTATTGGTTTCATCTTGATTAAAATTAGTACTGATTTCATTAGCCTTATTAAGAATCTCTTGCGGGATTTCAAATTCTTCTTTCTTTTGGCTCATCAATTGCTTAATTTCAACTAATGATTTAGGTAATTTCAAATATTCAAATATTGAACTAGTTTCTTCATTTGAAACTTCCACCAAATCTAATTCATTTCTTAAAAATTGTGATTTTTCTTCGGAATAGAAACTGGCAAGTTCATGAATATTAAATGGAACAACATTACTCAAGAAATTATTATAATTTTGTTCATTTATTTCTTGAAGCATGGCATTTTGATTGATTCTAATGATCTTGGTGCTATCCATTGGTTTAATCTCAGGTAAGGTAACCAAAGATGGAATGATGTCATGATAGATCAAATCGTTATCCTTATTTAAATCATTTAATTTGATCTCTAATGCATCCTTTTGATATTTGTAATTATCGAGTATTTCATAAACATCTCCATGACCTTTAGAAATTGCTCGCAAAGTATACGAATGAACTTGTTTTATGATATCCTTCGACTTGGTCAAATATGCTATTGAATCACCATATTTCTTATTAGTTTCTAATTGCAAACCATTGAAATAATATGATAATGATTTATAATAAATGTATTTGAAATAAACTGTACCCACCCAACTTGAATCCAAATTAGCTGCGACATAGTTAGTTTCTCCTTCCTTACTTATACTTTCCATTTGTTCATACCCACCATCATCATCATCATCGTCGTCATCATAAAATTCAAACTGTTCCTTTTTATTTTGATTAATCATATTATAACATTCTTCATAAAATGAACTTGCCGAAGAACATAACTTTGCAATTAAAGAATTCTTCTTCTGTTCTAAATCAGTATTCATTACTCTTAAAGTAAATACCTCTTGTGATTGTGCAATCATTAACTTTTGTAAGAATTTAATCGTAGATTGAGCCAAATCATTACTTGGTGCATGTAAGAAATTCTCATTTATAAATTCAAAAATTCCTGCAGCAGTTTGTAATAATTGAATTGTCATTTTGGTACCTTGTTCAGCTTTATCATCTTGTGAAGACTCATCATATTTCGATCTAGCAAATTTACTTAACAATGCCGCAATATTAAATAAAACACTCGCCTTTTCAAAAGCTAAGGAAGTTTGTTTATGACTGGTGGAATTACCACCAAATGCATCAAACCACTCAAATTCAACCTTCCGGATCTTATTCCAAGGAATTCTTAAATCCAATAACTCAATCTCACTGTAATAAGTATAATATAAACGCAATCCGGTATTGTCGGCATTAACACCACGAATATCCTGACGTAATTTATTGAAATTAGTTAATTCAGTTTGAAAATTACTGGTATTTCCATAGAGTGAAAGTAAATAATTATTTAATGGCTTTACCCAGTTTATTTCTTCCGTCTTCTTGCTGGGAACAACAAGGAGATGTGTCTTCATCTTTGAATTGATTGTTTATTAAGCACTCTCTCTCTGACAAAACTCTCCCACCACCTTTATCAATGAGGTTTTTTTTTGGAAATTGCGGGTCGCACAGCAATCGGGGGGAGGCGGGGGGATCAGGATTTCATTTGGCGTAAAAAAAAGGAGACTGAAACAATTACCCGGATTAAACGTGGTACGTCTAAGATGGCACCAAACTAATTACCTTCGGGATATACTCATATCTTGAAACTATAGTTCCGTCTCCCGTCTATAGATGGCTGTTTTGTTATCCCCTATGAAGGGATGTTTGATTCTCCCATGAATTGAGAAGCGTAAACAAAGTTTCGTAATTCCCATGGCTTGTCATGGCAACAGAACACGGCTTCACTGACTTAACGTTAAAAACTCTTCCTTCTGTCAATCACCCTTTAATTCCACTAGAAGCAAGGAGAGATATAGCTGTTTGTTTATTACCAACTTACAAACATGGAATATTTATTCAATGATTTTACATGGTAGCGCAATATGAATACGTTTTTTTAAATAATGGTAACCTGGGGAAATCTTATCTTTTCGATTTTATTATCAGCTCATCTGATGGTTTCTAAACATAAATTAACCAATTATCAAAGAATAGTTGAAATATCTAATGATTTGGATAGTTTGATTCCAATCGGTACTTTGAACTTTTATGATCTTCCGTTGGATGTGTCAGACGTTTACGGAATTAGTAGTCCAGATGGTTGGAAATGGTTCGATGTAGACTACTTAGTTTATTTGTACAATGGAAATGTAAATAAGCTAGTACTATATTTACAATTTTTAATTGATTTCAAATTCTTAAAGGCAACATTTAAGATATTCCAAGTTAAAGAAGAGGAACAATCAATAAAGTTATGTAAAGTAAGGGTGTATGCGATACCAAGTGATATAGAAGGGGCAAGATTTATACATGAATGGAGAAGTCAACAACCGAAAAGGTTCAATATGAATAAGAATTATAAATTATATTTTGAATCCCTTTTGAAATATATTGATTTTTCCAATGGTTCCTGGGACGTAGAAACTACAATATCCGTCGGCGACCTTCTAAGAAATCCCATTGTGCTTGTAAATCATAGATACGAAATTCAAGTAGAAAGACCTTCAATACAAGAATTCAATCATGATATATATAGATGGAGAAATAATTTGCATGTTTCCTTTGAAAATGTGAAAGATAATGGGAAATCGTTTGGTGAAAGAGTACGAAATGTCTACGAGTCTATAAGATCACCTGTCCTTATGGACTATAAATTGAACCACCAGACTAACCCGACAAATGATCCAAGTTCTATAATTCAGTTACATAACCTTTCATCTTCTTTAAAGTTGAAAAATTGTTTGGAAATCCCAGGTATAAAGGCGCAATTATATCCATTTCAAACAAGATCAGTCCTTAAGATGTTGGAGAGGGAGACTATACCGCAGAGATCACTTGTACCCAACTTAGTAAAGTTATCATCCGTAATAGAGAGATTGGACTATTACTTTGACTTATCCACTAGTATGATGTACTCGAAGCCGGAATTACTATCACTTCCTCGTGGTGGGATTCTAGCAGAAAATATGGGTTCAGGAAAGACACTAATATGTCTTGCCTTGGTTTGTCTAAACAAGTTTGAGTTTTCAACCATACCTGCGGAAAACTTTATACTGGAGAAAGATGAAGCTATAGCAGAGGGAATGAGATCTAATGAATCAAAGAATTCGAAAGTAAAGTCATTGCATGATATTTGTCTGAGAGCTGTATCCCAAAACTCTCTACCCTGGAAACATTATGCTTCCAGTTTACCACAATCAGTGTTGTATGCCCTTGGATCGAATCCCGGGAATTTCATGGTGTCTCTTGATAGAATTGAAGATCAACGTAAGAAAGCTAGATCTGGCAGAGAACGTACATGTAAGGTAGGTCAATTTCCTAAATCAAGAAAGCTATTTCTTTCCAGTACTTCTATGATTGTTGTACCAGATAACCTTTTCCCCCAGTGGAATACAGAAATCAACAAGCACGTTGAACCTAAGCTGTTGAAGATCTTATTTGTGTCTAATTATTTTAGATCTCCAGTAATAACCACATTCAAAGTATTTACCAATGCAATTCCTCGAGATCCAATAGAAATTTTGAACTATGACTTGATTGTTCTTTGTAATAGCTGTCTAACCAAGGAAGGGAGGGATGATAGTCCTCTATTAAACATATACTGGAAGAGATTAATAATTGATGAGGGCCACCTGGTGAATTCCAAGACTTCCAAGTTGAGTTATTTATGCAAAGACTTATTCGCCGAGCGAAAATGGGTTGTCACTGGAACCCCAACTTCGGGCCTTACAGACTTGTATATGGATGAAGAAGAAAAGGAACATCATAATAGGTATATGATTAAATCCAAGTTTAACGAACGAGATGATTTAACAAGTTTGGGGACCATTATTGGTAACTTTTTGAAAATTGAACCCTTTACGTCATTTCCCAAAAAGTGGACCTCAATGATAATTAAACCATTGGTTGAGAATTTATATGGCTCAGAATTAACTCTTTCTAATTTATTGAATGCAATTATGATCAAACACAACCCGGAGGAAATACAATCCGAGTTAGAATTACCACAATTACATCATTCACCGGTGTTTATAAAACCATCCTTCCATAATCGGCTTTCAATCAATTTATTTACAGCTGTACTTGCAGCAAATGCAGTCACATCTGAACGTACTGACATTGATTATATGTTTCATCCTTCTAATCGTCAACAATTGCGGAAATTAATTACCAATCTACAAAGAGCAACCTTTCATTGGACAGGCTTCAAACAAGAAGATGTGGAAACATTAATACATATCTGTCTGAGTTCCCTTCTGAAATGGGAGGAAAATAAGAAATCAAATTATTCTGTAAACGATGTCGAATTACTTTATAAAGCTCTTGATTCAGCAAAAATGGCAGTGGGAAATCGACAATGGAGAACTTCTTCCCTACTACATGAAATGAACTATTACATAAGGGGTTTGCCGGAGTCGTTTACACAAGGCTTTGCCACAGGATTATTAGAAAATCGAGAAATTAGCGTATTTGGCGCACCGCAGTTGGCTTCAATTCAGGAGTTTTGGTATAAGAATCGATTTCACAACGGCATTGAGCTACTGGAGAAATTGCATACTGCAAGTAAGGAATTTTGGAAAAGGTATTGGAAAGAAAACGATAAAAGGAACGCAGAGAGGTTTAAGAAACAAGACCCGAATCAGGATTTCGAAACAAAGACCATCGATAGTGCAAGAACTTCGCTGAATGGATCTCAGATTCTGGGAGCAAAAGAACAAGAACTTGTGAAGGAAAGTCTAGCACCTTCCAAACGACAAACACATATTAATGAATCTCAAATGAAACAGGCAATCGAAAAAGAAATATACTATTTGGGTAAACACATACAGGAGGATTCTGCAACAGATGATAGAGACTTGTCATTTGAATACCTAAAGAATGCAACGATTCTAGGAACTGCCTCAGCAAAGCTATCTTATCTTGCAAGTAGATTGTTAGAACACCAACGAGCTAACATCAAGTCCTTAGTATTTTTTGAGTTTGAAGATTCAGCATATTATTTATCTGAACTACTTGACATCCTTGGAATAAACTATATATTATATGCCACGTTTATATCTCCAACAATCAGAGCCAGAAACTTGTCAGAGTTCTCAGATCATCCTACCGAAATCCAAGGTGGGATTACCTTGATTATGGACTTAAGACTAGCTGCACATGGCCTTACTATCATTTCTGCCACACATGTATACTTCATCAGTCCTGTATGGCACCAATCGATTGAAGCTCAGGCTATTAAGAGAGCTCACAGAATTGGGCAAACTAAAGATGTATATGTGGAGACTTTAATTCTCGAAGGAACATTAGAAGAGCAGATATACAAGAAAAGGGGTTCCCAGAAAGAGGATGACAAAAAGGAGCGGTTTGCAATTGATAATACAGGCATTCAAGAGTATATTTTACAACATCAATTCTTGCACATCGATGAAAACTCAGATGAGTTTGCACCATTCCAATCACCCTCCATTTACAAAAATGACTTTAGTCAAGTCCCAGTTGACGAATACTCGCTAGAGGGTCACTCCAGTCGGATCGACAAACATGAACTACGCTGTTGGAACGTATGTCTATTTAGCGACGATGGGTTAAAAAAGCTCAACAAAATCCAGGCAGAGAAAAGACGAAATAAGGAAATCGAACAAGAGTTCATCGAACAAGTTATCAGAAATGATGAATTGCCACGAAAACGAATGGCATCACAAGATTTTCTACCAATAGGGAAACGAGCAAGTTTTTAGAAATGAACAGCCAATCCCTAAAGGCTTATGTAGTATTTATTTCTTGTAGTGCACCACATCTGGGGAACTCTTGGTTAGAGTATTAATATAGATTGAGCAAAAGTTTATATTTATTTGGAGATTAACTGAGGTTTTAAGACTCTAAAACTGTAGCATATCGACATAAGTAAATTAGATTTACAACCGATCACGTGCCCAATTTTACTTCCGAAAAGTTGCAAATATAACTTCTGAGAATGAAAAAATGCAAAAAGTTACCGCCAATATATTCATTCCTCAACTACCATTAATTCCTCAACTATCCTTAACTCAATCATAGTCACAACTCTGTCTTATCACTTGTTTCAAACTATACTTACCTTCAAAGTTGATTACAATTTCCAATTCATGTTCCCTTTGATAGATTCCTTCACTTGGTCACAGTTTCCTTCAAAAATCATGTTAAGATTCTTAGAGTTATATCGACATTTTCAACAAGTTCATACCCGTTTGTCGTTCCGGGCAGGCGTGGACTTGTTTACAGTGTTGGGACTCCCTTGGACATGTTCAACTAGTTCATACCCGTTTGTCAATTCTGGGCAGGCGTGGGCTTGTTGTCATCGTCTGAGTCCTACTGGCTTCCCGCCAGAGATATAGTGGCAATCTTTAACCAGTTCATACCCGTTTGTCGTTCCGGGCAGGCGTGGGCTGGTTTTAATTTCTGGTGCTCTTTTTGACATTTTTAACTTAGCGCCAGAGAAAACGCGCTAGTTTTAAGTGCTAGAGCTACTCGAAGTTTCTTTAACAGGTTCAGAGTTATATCGACATTTTCAACAAGTTCATACCCGTTTGTCGTTCCGGGCAGGCGTGGGCTTGTTACAATATTAGGACTCCCTTGGACATGTTCAATAAGTTCATACCCGTTTGTCAATTCTGGGCAGGCGTGGGCTTGTTGTCATAGTCTGAGTCCTACTGACATCCAGTCAGAGATTTAGTGGCAATTATCAACCAGGACATAACCGTTTGTCGTTCCGGGCAGGCGTGGGCTGGTTTGAATTGCTAGTGCTCTTTTTGACATTTCTAACTTAGCATCAAAGATGCTAGTTCTAAGTGCTAGAGCTCCTCCCCTGTATTGAGAGAGGGAAACAATTTCCAATGTCGGAGTTTATCAATTAGACTTGAGAGTGCAACTTGAACGATTTGAAAATAGTAATTTGAAGCATTGATTTGAACAGTAATTGAAACATTGATTCGAAGCATTGATTAGTTGAAACATTGAAATGTTGTAAGTATTATTACTGACATATTTAACAAGCAGTCATTCAATTCCACACTTATATCCAATTGTCAAGTCATTTATTTACAGAATCCTTATTCAACATCTTAATCATATCACTGAGTTCCAGTTCATGAACACTCATTATTCGTTCTCTTGTTTCCCACTTTATTGTTCCACAACTAACCATTCAATTGCCCATTTTTAGACATGTGAGCTCTATCATTCCCAGTTCTTGATTTAATCATTCCTATTTTAGGATTTTTATATAGAAGTCTAATTTCAGCGTAAAACCGTATATTAGTATTGAGTTTCCAGTGGTGCCTGCTGTGGGTAGGTGTGCCTGCTGTCGGCAGGCTTCCATTGGTGGCTGCTGTTCGTAGATGACCATGGTGAGCGTAATTGGTAGCGCCGTAACAGTTGGTAGCACCCTTCAATGGTTACTTGCTGATAGTGGGTGCTTGGGGAGCGTTTCTGATTGGGGGATAGAGTGAGCCCTTATGATGGTGGTGTAGAGTGTACCTTTCGGATGGTGGTGTAGAATGTGCCCTTTTGTTAGTAGGTGTCCAGTGAACCCTTGTGATGGTAGGCGTCCAGTGATATACTTCTGATGGTGGATGGAGAGTGAGCCCTTTGTTGTTGGCAGTTTCTACTTGATTCCACCGTAAAAGGTAGGTAATAACTGTAGAATTTGCGCTTTGTTAACTCTTGTCGTAGGTCCAATGATGGTTAGGCATGTTTTCTGAATCGGTAGAAACGAATCATATTTCAGTAGAAACAATATAAGTAGCACTGTTTCTCTAGAAAATACACCTCGGATCAATAAAGTATACTCGGTGATATAAACAGGCTCAATTGGAAGTAGTGGGTGTGGTTGGATAGATATTTTGGTTTCAGTTTGATCTTTTTTTTGGCTTCAAAATGAAACTTCGCGAATCCAAGTTTTACAAAATCCACTCTTGCCGGGATTGTCTTGATCTTGAGGAAATCACTATTAGATGCATCTTCGAACTTTCTACTGTAATAAATTGTATGGTTCAATATCATTTGGAGTGATTAGTAATAGATTTAAGGTTTTGTCTCCACAAGAAGCTGTGTTTGTTCTTGTGGATATATGAGATTGGGAATAGATGACATGTGTGGGATTTAACGGTTAGCCTCTGCGAAACAGACGGGGTATCCTGTTAATGTATCAAACTCACTTTTCACCTATTGTGGGCCAGTTTCAAGATCATATTTTATATTTTTTGGTCTAACGAAAAAGGAAGGGAAGACTTCACTTAAATCGTGATTGGTTCAGCTTAATCAACATACTGAATATTCTCTAGTTTTCGAATAATCAGCTGACATAGTAGACATGAGAAGCGAATTTATGAGATGATTATAAGAGTAAATGCAAAAAGAAATGGGATCCACAAAGAGGTGACTTGATACCATTACTGGGAGGAAAGCAAAAATTCGTTGATTATGGCAAGGTGCAAGGATGTAATTACAATAATAAATCCAACACATACTATTACCCCGATGTATGAGTAGATAACCGCGAGGCCAATACTTCTTTGTCATTCGGAGAAGTGGAACAAGAATGCATGAGTTTTCCAGCCGAAAGGTTGATCAAAAGAATTCGAAAAATCCAATCTAATTAAAACAGTTGCTAAATAGTCTCCTGAGTTCTTCTTTCCCGTCTTTTTCGATAGTATCAGCATGAATCATAATGATTCGGTCAAAATCCCACATTATTTTTCGAATACAGAGAACGCCTTCTTCAGTCCTGGTCCCTGTAAACAACCCAGCAATCCATTGGTTGACAACACTACGAGGTTGCCAATATCTAGTGATAAAGGACAACCTATAATGTGGAAGGAATCCTTTTTCATGTCCAATTAGTTCACTGTATTGTTCCAATTGCACATCTCCCAGTACTGTTCCTGGAACTCCCAAGTTACTCACCAAGTCTGCCACATGTAAGGTGTTTGACAAAGATCTTTCGAAACATGATTCTTCACTGCAATTAGTTCTAAGCTATCCTTAACGAATGAGTCGGTTATACCTAGTTTTTTCGTCCAATCGTCACCAGAGATGATTTGGTCCATCAAAGCTGGGGTAATTTTATAGTCAACTTCACAATTGTCTCTTAGTTTAATTTTCTCTACAGCAATGACTGTGCAATCTCTAAATTTCTGTTTATATTTATTGGTGAGTAGAGAGATTATGTTGAATATTTGGAGCAATAACATATCTAACCTGATATGTTGATTCACCCATTAATTCGTTGATGACTTGATTTAATATACCGTCGTTATACTTAATAGGAGATCAAAAAACCAAAATTCAAAATTGTCATTCTCGTACCAATGTTGAGCATAGTAATAACCGTAAAGGGTCCTGACACTGTGACGCTGTTTTTAGTGACTTTTCTGATTGAAGCTTTCCAAGGATCTTGGTAACTCATAATGAAGAGGCACGGATACCACTAAGGATTGCTTAAGTAAATATTACTTTTTAGTTCATTTTCTGGGAAAATTCTTCCTTATGGAAATGGGGACGGGTTATTGTTTTGAAACATAAAATTTCCAATTGGCAAAGATCGAGGAAAAGTATGGGACCGTCAAAAGAATAAATTTTAGATAGTATAAATCTTCTTTGAAGTGAAACAAGAGCCTATTTCAAAGTTCTTCTTCCCAAATATGGAGAGATGATAATGTTTATGTAAATCTATATAGCTAGTTTGATGGTTTTAGCCACTCTACTTGGTTGCCAATGAATTGGCATAGTTCAGGAATATTTGTGTTATCGAAATGAACAAATGAAAGCTTCTGAACACATAATATATCTTGCATACGAAGCCATTGTTCATATTCAAAATCGACCTGTGCCAATTCTCGATCCCCATTCTTTGTGATATATTTTTCATAGGTCACACCTCCATATAATCGATATTTTAATCTCCATCGAAATGGATCAAACAAGTCAAGCCATTCAATATACTCCAAAGGATCTAATTTTGGATAGTTACAATGAATTGAAAATACGGGATTTTCATTATTGTTGTGAAATTTCTCATCCAGCAATTTGTCGAGAATCTGAATTTGTTCATCAGTTGTCATTTCTTGTCTTTTACCATCCACTAGTGGTTTAATTATTAAATCTTGAAATAATTCGTAATCAACCATGGGGTTCTTTTGTCCCATAGCTACCCCTTGAAAGGAATTATTCTCATCAAAGTACCCATAAGTCAATATGAATGATTTTAATTGATAGTAGGTTTGTTTCGAAACAACCGCAGCAGCAACGTATGTGTCTTTATCACCTTCACCTTGCTCTCCCAATGCAAATAGTTTGTAAAAGAGATTTGGACCATAAATATTGTAGAAAAGTGCTAATAGTATAGTTTTTCCATGAGTCCTTTTGTTGATAAACATCTGACCTGCCTCGGTTGATAAGTCTGCTATAGTTCCATCCAAGTCATGATAAGGAACCTGTTCCGTTTCCTCATCAGCGATGTTGGAGTTTTGGGTTGATTGGGAAAATATTGGAAATCGCCCATATCTAATCCTTTTCTTTTCATTAACCTCTATTTCAGCCAATTCATAAAACTTAGGTGATATTTTTCTTTTCCAATAGTCAGGCCAAGTTATCATTCCATAAAATTTGTACAATTTGCTATCAAAGATTGAATCTGGGTTGGAAACTGGCATATTATCTGAATCCAACAACAAAATATGCTCAAAGGAAGAAATGGTGAGTGCCAACGACTTGAATTGGTACTTTGAAAATGTTCTATCCTTCATCACAGCTTCGCCCAAGACATCAGGAACAACTACACACTTGGCTTGTAATGGGGGCAAGATCTTGTTACAAAAATCTATTTCTCTTTCATAATCTTTCCTTGTGGGTATTATAATTTCTGCAGGTAAAGATGACCCAGTTTCTCGCAAGGAAACCAATGCCAAATAGGACAACCATGAAAACTTTGTGCCTCCTACAAGAACAACACCTCTGGAATTCTTTTTATAAGTCGATTCGGCAAACTTTGAAGGTAACTCTGAGACAATTCTACGATGTTTCTCTTTTAACTCTTTAAATAATGAATCAGATATAATTGCCTTGGATAGCAAAGATTTTTTTGTTTCAGCTCCAGCGTCGAGGTTTTCATTTGAATATTGAATACCTTCGGTCCCCTCAGGTTGTTGTGGTTTATTTTGATCTAGTATCGTAAATATCCTATTCCAAAATTGTTGATTTGGAGGAACATCATCGTCCACGTATATAGAACTTGATATTTGTTCCATTTCCAAGTCTACTTCGTCATGGCCGAGCTTCTGTAACTGTAACTCTTGAAACAATTGCTCACTATCAACATTCATGGGGAGGTCCCCTACAAAGTTATAATTAATTGTATGGAAAGAAGGAGAAAAGATGAAACTTAGTACAACTAAAAATGCTAGTGTAATTCTTATTCGGTGTCTGGGTGAGTTTTTAACTGATATAGAAGTTTGTTTCATGGTATATGTCTTGATAATTTATGTTCTGTTATGTAGTATCTGATCCAGACGAGATAACAGAAGAAATCATAAATAACAGAAGAAAACAGAACTAATATAAGAAAAGTGTAGGTTGAGTATCATTCCAAAAGGGTTCAGAATAATTTCGAGAAGCACAAAACCCAATA
>LQMZ01002294.1:5756-17259 GCA_001655765.1 Hemisphaericaspora gorwae
TCATGGAATTACCATTTCCGGGTAATTCTACCTCCATGATTGTATATAAAGAGGGGTCTTCCCACATATTTATTCTATGTTTATGTCAATACATCAGTAGCTTCTTCATGCCCTTTCCGTGGCAATCCTTATTCCTCATAAGGACGCACACTAGCGTTAGTTGTTATTGAATATCGATGACAATCAAGTACATATATAGACTTAGTAATCCCGAGGTCTTTGCAAAAATGAATCATATAGTTTTAACTAACAAAATTAATGAATATACATCTAATGAACTGATTATACTATAAACTGATTAAACTATCAACTATGAATCAAAGAAAGGTAAATGAAGCTAAGAATCTCAAATTTCAACACATGACACTGAAATATATTTTTTTTAAAATTGATTGATTTCTTTTGTAACAAGAGTTGAAGGGTCACGCTTTTCCTCTGGCAGTAGTTCATGAGGTTTGGCTTGGCTTTATTAAATCAAACTCCATTCCCTCTAAGCTATCCATGTGTGTTGTTTAGAAAAGGTATAATGACATTTCCTGAAAATGGAAACACTACTATTGTTGATAAAGTTTCTGTTAATTCTTATATTTTTATTTTTATTTTTATTTTTATTTTTATTTTTTTGCAGCCTAATTTCCACAAAATTTTTGGTTTGATCATCATAATCGTGGCATGACATATTAAATATTTTTCAGTCCATAGAATAGACCAGTTAACAAAGGAACCCAAGAGAATATGCATGTATAGTGATATAATATCTTCTAAAAATATCGACAACTTTTCTGTAATTATTAACTTGATTCTTCTACTAGCATTCATAACAGATTCAAGAGTATATTGTATCAGCTTTGGATGATGTTCATTATGGGATATGTACCCTAACGACAAGTGAAGAAGAGAAAATAGCTAAAGAAGAGGAAATTTCATCGGACTTATGTATACATAATCGGAGAAACATATGGGACTAGATGATATGATAATTGTAGGATAGCGGAAAAAGAAATAATCTTGATGTAGATAAGATGACGTAAGATAGTTATCGATATAAAAAGCATCCTGCAGTCAACGATAAGGCATCAAAATTTTGAAAGAAAAACTTGATATGAATGAGATAACGTTCGATGGCATCATGTATGCATAGAAGTATCGTACGATCAGTGATGAGGCGGCAAATTTAAACATTGTGAAGACTAAATGGATCAAATATACGACATTGGGAAATAATAATTTTGTATAGGCATGCAGCCGATATGTTGCAAGTATATATTAATGGATTAATTCCATATTTTTGTTCAAAAGAAGAATTCATTAACGACTTACTTATATATCAAACTACAACAAATATGCGTTTTATTAAAACTTTACTTTTATCAGGGATTTTATGGAACCTTGCAACAACCTTAGAGACCGACGAGACTAACATCCTACGAGGAGGACGTTTGAAGGAGAATGTTAAAGTTAAGCCCAATGGACTCTTATCACTTGTTGATGTCAATCAAGCCTCGGGTAATATCAATGTTATGGATTCAGCCAAAGCGGTAGTGGGTACAACATTTAAAACTAATGACCGTAATTGGAAGGGTAAGTGGGCAGTCTCGCGTAAGGGGACGTTTGTGATGAACATACAAAGTTTAGCAAATCAAGATCTAGTCAACTTTAAAATTAACAATGCTGGAACAATGGGAATATTCACTTCGGGCCAAACGTTATTTTCTGCAAATTACAAAAATCTGGGCTCTATCTTACTTACGTCCAAAAACTCAAAAGGTAATCTTACGTTAAATTCTAAATTTTCCAACACGGGTAACATGTGCTTGGAAAATACTGATTTGATTGCTGGTGATAAAGTTCTAGGTGGCAAAGGATATATCATCTTAAGAGAAGGATCGCAAGTTACATTTGATATCAAGGATAAATTTGAATCTAAAGTATGCTTATCTCAAGATGAATCATCAATCTTGGTACGTAACCTGGAACTTAAAAGTAAAAATAAGAATCCAATTAAAGTGGCATCCTTTGGAGGTGACAATCATATTGATGTGGTATTCAATAGCGATAATGGTACTTTTGATTGTGAATATTCCAAGAAAACTTTAACGGTATTTAGAAGCTATTTGGGAGTACGTGGAAAGAAAGAAATACCCGAGAAGGTCATATTTAATATTGGAGATGGTTATAACAAGAATTACTTCGAACTTACCTCTAATGGTACGTCAATTACCATCACATATCCTGAAGTACCTAAAAAGGCAGCAAATTGTGGAGCTGATTGTAATCTGGTAGATTCAGAAATTCCAGGATCTAAACCAACTAGCGCTACAACTATTAAGGGTAAAACCACCATGGACGCTATTATTACCACTATAAACTCTAGTTGGACAACAATTGTCATCTGATGTACCGAGCCCACTTCAGACCCACCTGTACCATAAAGTTCGCAATAATGCATTGAGAACCTTTATCGTATTCCAAGAATTCATCAATCATTTTGTTTTTGGTTTAAAATTATTTTATACGTGTTACTATAGTATTTCAAATTCGAAAGATATGAACATTATCAGTAGAGAGATAAAACCCTATAGAAATGTTTACCTAGTAGTCTTCTGTACGTCGCGAATCATAATTCGAGAATTATTCAACGATAGATTTCAACAATAAATAAGACATGGAGAATTTACTTAAATATAGTGTTTTGCCAAATAAGAATCCATGTGGTACTATTTTAGAAGCGTTAAAATTACAATGTTATTATGCTGGGTTGGTTGTTACTACAAGAATCAGTTATGCTAATGAGATGGAAAGCGCTAGTAATCTGATGAATTAAAACATCAATTGCTAATCAAAACAAGGCTTTCCTCAAAACAATTGAGAATATTGAAAAGTCTTATATTGCCAGTGACCAATTAGAACAAGGTTTCATTAGATGACGATGGCTGATATAATTGAAAGAAATAAAGAAGATAGAAAAGAAAAAGAAAACATTGTTATGTAGTGTTGTTGTGACTTATTCCAATAGCAGAGCCAGTTAACACTTCTTGTATCTGTAATGTTAACCCGAATATGGATGTAATTTTATACTCCCCGAATAAGCTCCGGATGTGACTTTTACAAATGAAAACCTTCCTTTGAACAGGCTATGCTTCCTCTTTGGGCTTCCCTAGTTTATCCCTTTAAAACTCAATTAGTGTGTATGATTCGGCCATCTTTGGAGAGCAATTTGTATAATAACTAGAATGATATGTCTACGTATTCTACGTCTTAGGAGATGTTTCACGATGTAAACTTTGTTTGTATCGAAATAGGGGAAGGGGGAGGGGGCGGGGCTTACGCTTATATTACAGTCTCTGCAGCGTGAGGAGTTCTATAAGCGGAATCGTCTTCAATATTCAATTTGTCCTATGAGTTGTAGAGCATTATCAAAGAGAAAGTACGTTTTTAGATACCTAAATGACTTTTAATGCAAACATCCAAGGCAGGATAACATTGGAAGGGTATAACATAGAATATGTGGATATAATTTGTTATAAAAGAATAACACGTACAATACTTTTTAAACTAAACAGAAAATGATTAATTGACTACTGTTAAATGAAGGTTCCCAACGTACTACCAAGGAACTCTTGAAGTAAGTTTTGGTGAATCACGAGGATCTAAAGTAGGATTTGCATTAGGCATGCCGGTAGTAAAAGTGTGGATGGCAGTAATAGTTGTCCAACGATTATCAGTAGTGGTAATAAAAACGTCCATAGTAGTGCTATCGACAACTGTTGTAGTAGTAGTTGGTTTAGATCCTGGAATTTCTGAATCTACATGCTTGCAATTACCTGCACATTTTGCTACATTGCTAGGTACTTCAGGGTATGTAACGGTAATTAACCTATCATTGGTGGTAAGCTTGAACTTCGTCTTGTCATAACCATCCCCAATATTAAATATGAACGTTTCAGGTATTATAGTACCCCCACGTACAACATGATAACTACTGTATACCTTTAAGATTTGGCCGGAATATTCATAACTAAAATTACCAATACCACTATGGAATACCACATCGATATAATTGTTGCCTCCAAAGGATGCCACTTTAATTGGATCATCATTTTGAGTTCTTCCTAACATGTTACGTACCAAGATTGATGATCCATCTTGAGATAAGCATACTTCAGATTCGAATTTATCCTTGATATCAAAATCAACTTGCGATCCCTCTCTTAAGATGATCAATCCATTGCCACCTACAACGTTACCATTAGCAATCATATCGGTATTTTCAAAGCACATCATACCCTCATTGGAAAATACAAAAGATGATACAAATCTACCTCTTGTTTCTTTGGAGTTATATACCATAGAACCCAGATTGTTGAAATTCTCAGTATATAATGCTTGTCCCGAAGTAAAAATCCAGCTGTTCCAGCATTGTTCAATTGAAAGGGGACTAGAAGGTAAGGTTCTAAACTTTGTATGTTCATCATAAATTTCCCTTTAGGCCAAACTGCCAACATAGTTTCCCAATTACGGTGATTAACTTCAAATGTTGTCCCAATTACTGCTGTGGCTGAATCGAAAACATTGATGTTACCCGAGATATCATTGACATCAACAAGTGATAAGAGTCCCTTGATTTTAACATCAACATTCTCCTTCAAGGGGTCTCCATGTAGGATGTCAGTAAATTTGTCGTCGTACTTGGTTTCTAAGGTTGTTGCAAGGTTCCACAAAAGTCCCGAAAAAATTAAAGTTTTAAGAAATTTCATATTTGTTGCTTGATAAAGATGTTAAGCATAAATGTATTCTTATTCTACAATAGACGTGTGATTAATCTACCTATTTATATACTTGTGAATCTGATATTGTGCTAGTGGGAGAATCAAACCACTAATTATAGAAGTGTTGTTGATATCTTAGAAGAAATCCATACAGACACATGACCTCACGCATTCATTTACTACCTGCTTTCTGTTTTAGGTTGCTTGAAAGTATCGGTTGCGTAAAATATTCAATGTGACATATTCACATAGTAAAATCAAAATTTGCTGCAAATCAGGGACTGCAAAAAAAATAAAAATAAAAAATAAAATATAAACATTAAAAGAAACTTTATCAACTTTATTGGTTTTTCCATTTTTAGGAAATGGTTTGGTACCTTTTCTGAAGAACAAGTGCATAAGTGTAGTGCGTTTAGAGCGACTTGACTTGCAGTTATATTTAGTATGTCCTAACTTTAGTAACTATTGTCCATATTTGGAAAAGAATTCCGTGACCTCAACTTTTATGATAAAAGAAATTAACTAAAAAATATTTCACGGTCACGGAAGCACAAATTCATCAAATTCATTGAATGTGGTCTATAATAGTATCAGCAGGTCTATAATAGTATCAGATGGTCTATAATAGTATCAGATACTCACGAAATGAGATTATACTAGTGGATATGAAGCAACAGATATTATACGATACATAGTACGTCCATAGTTGAGTAATGATGAACTCAAATGTCATGAAAAGATTAAATGATTTACCAAATGCAACCCGAGCCATTCTATATGTACCGTGAAACACAATCTGCACTTGATGTAATTTAACATCTCCTGCTTCTACAACTGAACTTTTTACATTGGGTTCAAAATAAAATTATTATTGTGATAGATTTGTTGTATGCCCTATGGTGTATAAAAATTGGGAGTGTTTTATACGGAGGATTGAATCAGGATGTGGATTGATGTACTAACCAAACTAAATAGTGAATAGGGAAGTCTGGAACCTTGTATAGATAAATCGGAAATAGTCACTGAGAATTTGAAGTACTGTATGCTAAGGGTAACCACAGCGATAGCGGTCCTAGAACACAAATATATTAAAATGAGGAGAAGTCGAATTTTTTCAGCATTCGATGGTCAAAGCGTCAAAACCTTTTAAGCACCACAAAATGAACAACCAATAGGGATTTGATTCACTAACTCCACTTCTCGTAACTTTTAAAACAGCTGTCTGCAACCTGTGAATCAGATATTGCGAATATACCCAAAGTAATGAGAGTGGGCGTCGTAAATATTAATGTTCACTCGCGTGGCGTATAAACCGAATTAAATGGAAGTGAGGTTTCTATAGTAATCAAAATATGACCAATAGAATCTTATGAAGATTATGGGGTAATGAGTTTGTCTTGTTACATTGTATGAAAAAGGGCTTTTACATCCATTGTTTTTCTTTAAGCCAAACTGGATTGCAAGGTTTTCTTTTAGGTTGAGAAGTTTACTAAGAACATTCTGCAATATTAAGATAATAATTGTATTTTAGCTTAATGCAAAATGTTCAATAGTAGAATCAGAGGTTACTTTACACCCAAGAGCGGATTGGGTCACACATTGGATGAATCATGCAATTGCCTTCCATGACGACACTCAAATATTTTTTTTTTAAATTGATTATTTTCTTTTGCAACAAGAGTTGAAGGGTCACGCAATTCTTATCCTCTGGTAGTAGTTCTTCCTACAGTTTGACTTTACTAAATCAAACTCTATTACTTCTAAGTTATCCATATGTGTTAACTAGGAAAGGCATAATGCCATTTCCGAAAAATAGCAAAAAGATTATATATAGTTGGCAAATTGATAAAGTTTCTTTTGATTTTCTTATTTTTGTTTTTATTTGTATTTTTATTTTTATTTGTTTGCAGCCTAATTGCAACAAAATTTTTGGTTTTAACAAAGTATGGTCATCTCAAATATTTTTGGCAACATACTTTCAGTGCATAGAACAGATACCAGTTAGTGAAAAAATGCAATATCATATGCATGTAGAATCATATAATATCTTCTAAAATATGGACAACTTTCTATAATTAGTAAGTTGTTTCTCTTACTAGCATTCATAAACAGTTTCACAACTATATTGCGTTAGTTTGGACGAGAGGAATATTATGGGATTAGTAAACTGAAGACGAATGAATTACTAAATAGAAGGAAATTCCTGACTTTTGTATACATAATTGGAGAAACAAAATAGGACTATGACACGATACAGATTCAAAATGTAAAAATTACTTGATTTGGATGAGATGACGTAAGATATCATCGTATATTCCGCGAAGTATCGTACGATCAATGACGAGGCGGCAAATGTAAACATTGTGAAGACTAAGTGCATTAGATACTATATGAGGAACTAATATTTAGTATAGGCATGCAGCCGATATATATATTCATGGATTAATTTCATATTCTTTTTTCAAAAGAAGAATTCATTAACCATTTTAGTTATATATCGAACAACAACAAATATGAGATTTATTAAACCTTTACTTTTATCAGGGATTGTATGGAACCTTGCAACAACCTTAGAAACCAACGAGACTTACATCCTACGAGGAGACGGTTTGTACGAGGATTTTAAAGTTAAACCCAATGGACTCTTATCACTTGTTGATGTCAATCAAGTCACGAGTAAAATCAATGTTATGGATTCAGCCACAGCGGTAATTGGGACAACATTTGAAGCTAATGACCGTTATTGGGAAACTATGTTTGCAGTATGGCCTAAAGGAACATTTATGATGAACATAGAAAGTTTAGAAGAAGGAGTTCTGGTCCCTTTTGAAATTCACAATGCTGGAATAATGGGAATATTTACTTCGGGACAAATGTTATTTAGTCTTAATTACAAAAATCTGGGCTCGGTATTATATAGGTCCAAAAAAGCGAAAGGCAGTCTTGTATTACCTGAATGTTCCAACACGGGCAAGATATGTTTTGAAAATACCGAGGTGCATGCTACCGGTGATGTTCTAGGTCTCAAAGGATATATCTTCTTATCAAAAGAATCACAACTTGAATTAGATATCCGTGATAGATTTGAACCTAAAGTATGCTTAGCTCAAGATGCATCATCAATCATGGTACGTAACCAGGCAAAAATTAGTAAAAATGTTGATTCAATTAAAGTGGCATCGTTTGGAGGCTACAATCATATCTATGTGGAATTCAGTAGTGAATACGGCAATTTTGATTATGATTATTCCGATCAACGTTTAAAGGTATTCAGAAGTTATTTTGGTGTACATTCAAATAAAATGATTGCTGAAACGTTCATATTTAATATTGGAGTTGGCTATGACAAGAAGAAGTTCAGCCTCACCCGAACTGATAAGACAATTGCCGTTACATATCCTGATGTACCTCTCAAGGCATTAAAATGCCTACTTAATTGTAATCTGGTAGATTCACAAATTCCAGGATCTAAACCAACTAGTAGTACAACGGCTATCGATGGCACTATGATGGACCTTATTATTACCACTACTGATAATCGTTGGACAACTATTACTACCCTCCGCACTATTACTACAGGTCTTCCTAATGCAGATACTACTTTAGATCCTCCCCATTTACCAAAAATTACTTCAAGAGTTCCTTGGTAGTACGTTGGGAACCTTCATTTATTACAGTAGTAAATTAATCGTTTTCTTTTTAGTTTAAAAAGCATTATACGTGTTATTCTTTTATAACAAATTATATCCAAATATTGTATATTATACGTTTCCAATGTTATCCTGCCTTGATTGTTCACATTAAAAGTCAATAACGTATCTAAAAACGTAGTTTCTCTTTGATAATGGTCTACAACTCATAGGACAAATTGAGTATTGAAGAAGATTCCGCTTATAGAACTTGTTCTAGGCCCGTTGGGTCCATAATTGTATATAACGAGGTTTTTTTCCCACATATGTATTCTATTTTTATGTTAATACATTAGTAGCTTCTTCTTGCCCCTTTCCGCGGCAATCCTTATTCCTCATAAGGACGCACACGAGCGTTAGTTGTTATTGAATACAATACATGATTCACAGGTTGCAGACAGCTGTTTTACATGTAAAGAGAAGTGAAGTTAGTGAATCGAATCCCTATTGGTTGTTCAATTTGTGTTGCTCAAAAGGTTTTGAAGCTTGGACCATCGAATGAAAATTCGACATCTGGTCATTTTTATATATTTGTGTACTAGGCCCACGCTCGCAACAGCTATCGCTACCGTTACCGCTTACCATACAGTACTTCCTATTCCCGATTTATCTATATAAGGACCCAGATTTCCCTATTCTCTATTTTGTTTGTTTAGTTCATCAATACACATCCTGATTCAACCCTCCGTATAAAACACTCCCAATTCTTATACACCACAGGGCATACAACAAATCTATCACAATACTAATTTTATTGCACGCAATGTCAAAACGTCATATCTAGAATCAAGAGATGTTACGTTACATCAAGTGCAGATTGTGTTTCACCGTACATATAGAATGACTCGGGTTGCATTTGGTAAATTATTTAATCTTTTCATGATACTTGCCTTCACCCTTATTCAACTATGGACATATTATGTACTGTATAATATCTATTGCTTCATATACTCTAGTATAATCTCATTTCGTGAGTATCTGATAGTATTATAGACCATCTGATACTACTATAGACCACATTCAATGAATTTGATGAATTTGTGCTTCCGTGACCGTGAAATATTTTTTAGTTACTTTCTTTTATTACAAGAGTTGAGGTCACGGAATTCTTTTCCAAATATGGACAATAATTTCTAAACTTAGGATATACTAAATATAACCCCAGGGCCCTGTAAGCACACTGCACCTACCCGCTTGTTCCTTAGAAAAGGTACCAAACCATTTCCTAAAAATGGAAAAACCAATAAAGTTGATAAAGTTTCTTTTAATGTTTATATTTTATTTTTTATTTTTATTTTTTTGCAGTCCCTGATTTGCAGCAAATTTTGATTTTACTATGTGAATATGTCACATTGAATATTTTAAGCAACCTATACTTTCAAGCAACATAGAACAGAAAGCAGGTAGAAAATCAATGCGAGAGGTCATGTGTCTGCATGGATAACTTCCAAGATATCAACAACATCTATAATTAGTAGTTTGATTCCCCCAGTAGCACCATATCAGATTCACAAGTATATAAATAGGTAGATTAATCGCATGTCTATTGTAGAATAAGAATTCATTTATGCTTAACATCTTTATCAAACAATAAATATGAGATTTCTTAAAACTTTAATTTTTTCGGGACTTTTGTGGAAGCTTGCAACAGCAAAAATCACCGACTTCGACGACGAATTTACTGACATCCTACATGGAACCCCCTTGAAAAGAAATTTTGATGTTAAAATCAAGGGACTCTTATCACTTGTTGATGTCAATGATATCTCGGGTAACATCAATGTTTTCGATTCAGCCACAGCGGTAATTGGGACAACATTTGAAGTTAATGACCGTAATTGGGAAACTATGTTGGCAGTTTGGCCTAAAGGAACATTTATGATGAACATACAAAGTTTAGTACCTTACCTTTTTGTCAGCTTTCAATTGAACAATGCTGGAACAGCTGGCATTTTTACTTCGGGACAAGCATTATATACTGAGAATTTCAACAATCTGGGTTCTATGGTATATAACTCCAAAGAAACAAGAGGTAGTTTTGCATCATCATTTGTATTTTCCAATGCGGGTATGATGTGCTTTGAAAATACTGATATGGTTGCTAATGGTAACGTTGTAGGTGGCAATGGATCTATCATCTTAAGAGAGGGATCACAAGTTGATTTTGATATCAAGAATAAATTCGAATCTGAAGTATGCTTATCTCAAGATGGATCATCAATCTTGGTACGTAACATGTTAGGAAGAAGGCAAAATGATGATCCAATTAAAGTGGCATCCTTTGGAGGCAACAATTATATCGATGTGGTATTCCATAGTGGTATTGGTAATTTCAGTTATGAATATTCCGGCCAACTCTTAAAGGTATACAGTAGTTATCATGTTGTACGTGGAGGTACTATAATACCTGAAACGTTCATATTTAATATCGGAGATGGTTATGACAAGACGAAGTTCAATCTTACCAACATTGATAGGTTATTTACCGTTACATATCCTGAAGTACCTAGCAATGCAGCAAAATGTGCAGGTAAGTGCAAGCATGTAGATTCAGAAATTCCAGGAGCTAAAGCAACTACTACTACAACGGTTATCGGTGGTGCTGTCAGTTCCATAACTAAGCGCGTTATTATTACCACTACTGATAATCATTGGACAACTATTTATACCTCCCTTCCAAAAGAAGATCCTACTTTAGATCCTCCCCCTTTACCAAAAATTACTTCATGAGTTCCTTGGTTGTACATGGGGAACCTTCATTTAACAATAGTTAATTAATCATTTTCTGTTTAGCTTAAAAAGTATTAGACGTGTTATTCTTTTATAACAAATTATATCCACATATTCTATATTATACGCTTCCAATGTTATCCTGCCTTGGATGTTCGCACTAAAAGTCATTAACGAATCTAACAACGTACTTCTCTTCGATAATTCCTTTGTTCGATAATTCCCTACAGAACATAGGACCAAACAAATAATGACGAAGATTGCTCTTATAGAACTCCTCACTTTGAAGAGACTGTACTATAAGTGTTAACCCCC
>LQMZ01002295.1:0-14862 GCA_001655765.1 Hemisphaericaspora gorwae
GATTCTAATTCCTTATGAAGAAAATAAAACAAATACCTCTCATCAACGAATATTCAACGACATCTGTTCCCAGTTGATAAAAGCATAAAGGCGTAGGGCGTATATCTATTTAAGCTTGGTTTTGGTGTATGATTGATGGTAGGGGTAACTTAAACAAATATAATAAAACTTATTTATGTCTTTGGAAATTTTATTTCTCGATTGAATCGAAAAATTTGTTCTATCAATTCTTATCACCAGAATTATCCGAACAAATAATCTTTACAGAAGATTCTTTTTATGAATAAAATTAAACTGACATTTATACTATACATAGGAGTGAAGAGAAGAATGATTATGGATTAGCAACATGTTTTTCCAAACATTGCTATTTGCATATATCTTGGTCATTGGCTTGTAGACTGTTTCACAACCGATGAAATCCCAAGATTTGCATAGAACAGACCTCAGAAACACATGTACAACCAAGGAAATTGTTCAAAATCAAATCCTCCATGAATATACATCAAATTTTGATTGAAAATATCAGAATGTGGATGAAAATGATGATGTGTGGACGTTTTTAGTTAAGTGTTTATCCGCTAATCTCGTCTTCATGCATTGATCATTCTTGGTTACCAGTCTTTCTCATGCTGTAGCCAACCAGGATTGCAACGACCTATATTCTAGAAGAGGATATCGGTGGTCCACGAGATACTTTAAGGTTCCTTTGAGTTTGAACTGACCTAAGACAATAACAGTGTTGCTCCCCTGATGGTAAAACGTCCACGGCCAAGGTGCATGTCGAACTTCCCATGCATGGCCTCGACATAGTAGATCACACAGGACGGGAGTGCACGTCATATTTTATGGACCCAGAAGGCTTCAAAATCACTCCGAAGACACGGATGGTCAATATCTACTTCAACGGTACTGATGAAGAATCGCTCATGTTCAACAAAATAAAATTGAGCATTTTAGACGACGTTTTATCTGACCAGATATTATCGTACGGATCTTTAAGAACAGGATCCCAACTCCCGATGACGATATCATCAAGATGAGAGAGATCATATCTTTCGTTGAAAAGAAAACTAACGTCGTCGCGGAGGAGATAATCAAACGGCGTTTGAAAGCCCATGAGAAACATTTGCGTTGGCTTGAAACACAAGTTCCTTGTGCAACGATGGAAGTTAAGAACCAACCACTTCCTTCAACGGGCCCTGTAGATAAATTCCTTCAAGGACTCGACACTTCCATTATCTATGGATTCTCCAACCTTAATGGGGATACTAGTAAGTTGGCACTTTGTCAAATTCTTGCTGATGAATTCAAGAAATGGAAGTACGACAAGAAGGGGTACAAATATATTTGCCCGGGGGCAGTAATGAACCTTTTAATGAAAAACGAGGTATTCACTGGAAATGATACAGTTTGCGTAATTCTCTTCGTCAAACCTTTTGCAATCTAAATTACCAAAGATTTATCACCGGATTGGAAGAACTTTCGAATCAATCCCATGACTGTCTCTAAATTACCATCTCTAAATAATTTTTCGCCTAGATATGCGAAAGTCTTATGATTGAGAGTCTTGGTGAACATCTGCGACAGTATCTTTGGTACTGTTCGATTTACACACATCATGTGGAGACAAAGATTACTTAACCTTGCTAACCTTCTTGGTACGCAATTTGTTACTTGGATTGACCCACTAGACAATATGTTGAAACTGCTAGTCATCAAAGGCTTCCAGTTCTTGGTACTGGCTCGCTCCATTTTCAAACTAGTAAGGGTGTGGTAATCTTAGAAGGCGTGCTCTTTGCTACTCGAATTTGCAGAAACCTCCTCAATCCAAGAAAAGCCAGAGCATTTGGTCAGGTGTATTTTGATACGGATGAAGGTATCTCCTCCGAAGAATATGGCATGTTGGCTGTTCCTTTTGACGCAGATTATGAATTGCTTAGGTTTGTATTTCAAGCCATCCCAGTTTCAACTCCTAATGAAGTTCCTCCATCGGTATCTACTACTACACTTCCTCCAGATTCGCCTCCATCCACCGTTCCCACTTTCAATGATGTCGTGGAATCTTTTCTAAATGTGTGTCTTGAAGGGAAAGCAGCTAAACTGGTTCCCGTCAACTTAATTATGCACAGCTCGCTTGGTCATCCTGGGAAAACCATTACTGAAAATATTCTTTCGAACCTCAATCCATCTCAACGGGCGGAACTTGCTGCAGATATTGGATCAACTGAATGCGAGACATGTTTACTAGGAAATCAAACTCAAATTTTTCCAAAGGAAGCTACTACACCATTACATCATCCGTTGCAAGTTATTCACCTAGATCTATGTGGACCAATTCCGAATGAATGGATTTCTGGGGAAAAGTTCTTTCTAATCATTGTCGATGCTTATACCAGAATGAAATCTGTGACTCCACTTCAACAAACTGGTCAAGCTCCTGGTACAATCATTAATTTCATTACTCATGCAGAACGGTTCTTTAGTTCCACCTACAACTGGAAAGTAGTCAACCTTCGCTCCGACAACGGCGGAGAATTCATTAACTCCACCCTCCAGGACTACTGTAAGCTACGTGGAATCCATCATCAGAAAACTGTCCCTGAACATTCTCACCAGAACGGTAAAGCTGAACGTGGTATACGAACTATTGAAACTGCCGTCCAGAAACTACTTCATCAACTGGGTCTTCCCGACACCTTCTGGCCTGTTGCTTCACAGTGTGCTGCATATGTCACGAATCGTTGGCCATCACCTACTACCAATAATGTCTCCCCATATGAACGTTGGCACAATACTCCACTTCAACTCCTCCACCTTCGACCCTTTGGGTGTTTATGCTATTCGTATGTTCCAAACCATTTGAGGTCATCAAAACTAAAAATGACACCACCGTGTTTCATGTTGATGACGATAATAATCTCGAGACGTTATTGGTTCTTACGGTTGAAGAGAAACTCCTTAATCTTCTTACGGTTCGGAACTTCTAGGGCAATCGTCTCTACATTGAAATCCTTAACGAATATGGACCTATGCTGCCACAGGACAAGGTAAATTTTGTTACGAAAACCTGGGACAAATTAACTGATGGTACCCAATCCCTCATTGATCGGTTCAATGAATATCAAGTTTTGCAATTGTATCTTGATACACTCGACACTGAAGAACAGTTGGCACTCAATCATTTTGTTTGGCTTCACCAAAGCAAATTTATTTTTCTTGAGAAATTTCTTGATGGTGGAAACCCTGAACTCAACGTCAGCATCATGTATACATACATCAAAAATCATTCCATGTTTTGGCCTAGTTATAGTGATGCTACTCTTCAAATCAATAGTGTGGTAGTTACTCCTCTCAAACGTCGTTCTCTTGGTGGTACTGATAAAGTTTGGAATTTTCAGTGTTTTAACTGTTTTGACTTGGTCACGGCGGTGATGTGTGTAGTTCCCCTATTAGACAAGGACAGATCCCAAATATCATCAAGAAATTAAACTACTTCATTCAACAGGATCACTGCCGCAGGGATTCTTCTTCGTTGTCTTCACGACGGTATTCAGTCCCCTTCGAATGCGTCCGGGGTTCTGGGAACTCCGGTTCCACGAGCAGTCAGGACATCAAACTCATCAACAAATTTCTTGATAATCTTTCTTGACTCATAGTATAACCTTCATCTGCTCTGACAAAGTCAATACCAAAATAGATTGGTCGTAAATAGTTAAGACTGAATTTCGCCTTTAAGGATTGGTAAAATTCATTGAATGTTTCACTGTCAGAAGCAACCACAAATAAGTCATCCGCGTTAATACCATTACGTCTACAATGACTAATACTGATAAGCACGGTGAACCTGAATCTGGAGCTCCTAACAACAATAACAACTCTGAATCTGATATCCGTGCTGTTCTGGAAACAATGATGGAATCTTATCCTTCAGAATGTAAACGTTTTCGTCTTCATCCCCTACAACCAGAAACTTGTCTTCAATCCTTGACTTCTGTTCTTTGAAGCTCTTCTCAGGAGAACGGGGAATACTGGAGCCCTTTAGTTTCTTGATAATGAAACTGTCGAGTAATTTCTTAATGAACTTACCTTGAGGGTATATCCATTGGGACTTCTCAAGAATTAGACGCCTAAGTATTCCAGGACGGGACCAATTCAGTTTAATTTGAATTCGGACGCAAAGTCTTCAAGCTAAGTACCCATGGGCAGTATTTGAAGAGGAAAACCGACCTCTTCCTTCAACCGGACCTATTGATCATATTCTTCAGGGACCTAATCCATCGATCGTGAAAATTTTCTCCAATCTCAAAGGTGATGCGAGAAAGTTGGCACTTTGCCAAGTCCTCACTGAGGAGTTCTTGAAATGGAAGAAGAATGAAAAAGGATATCAATATATTACCCGCGGGAAAGTTTCTAACCTTTCAAGAGAAACGCCAACGTTTCTAGGGAACCAGATTCTTCTGAACTCCTCTTTCTAACGGTTACTGCTACTCCAGAGGGAAGTGCTTCTGTGAACAACTTTAGAGGAAGTCAAGACAGAAGAGTTGCTTGGTCTCAACACACCAATGACGGGAAGGTCGGTAAACGTAACCGAAAGAAGAACAACTAGACGGACAACATGGGTGTCAATGTTGACAAACTTGATGTCACCAAAACCAATTAATGGTGTGGCGGTTATAGCGAACGCTGTAATGATGCCTATCTGCTTTTAGCTCAGCATGTAATGTTACTTTCTACCATCAAGCTGAAAAATAACATCGTTGAATTGGAACGTCGATACTCCAGGTGGACTATCAAATATGACTCAGGTGCTAGTTAGAGTGTATTTGGAAACCAAGGATTGCTTACCAATTACAGAAAGGGTTCCAAATGAACCTTTATGCTCCTGGATGGATCGGAAATTTTGTGAAGGTGTCGGAGATTCACTAATATGTGATGGAGAAGAGAGGATTAGGATAAACGAATTTTTTTATTTTCCTGGCATGAAAGTTGATTTGATGCTGCAACCATGATGTTCGCCTAATTGGATCAAATAAAATGGTCGATATTTCAAATATGTGCCAAGTCATATCAATGTCGTTATCTCCATTCGTCGGTCCATTTCATAGTAACTTTCCACTAGTTCTAGTAGCTTCTTATTCAGTTATTTGCATTCTCCCTTTAAAATTACTTCTGCCAAACCATTCAAATCAATAAAACTGTAGTTGCTTAATATGAGTAAATTAATTAAATTGGAATATAAGCCTCAATTGACGACACAAACAATATTTCAATGATAATTATCCAATAACATTTATAGAATCAAGAGTGAAAATTGAAAGCCATTACCAACGCATATATCTAAAATTCTGCTTCTTTAACAATATCAATACAATGATTTGGCCAAGGTACATTATTATGGCTTTTCGAACTTTTCATTTAAAAAAAATCGTAGACAAAGCATTGCTTTCTAATAAGCTCAAGCTATTCCGCCCTATGGTGAATAATTGCCTTTGTAGATGATGCAGTTGTGTCAGATTGCATGATTCCTAACGTGGTTGCTTCATGTGTTTGGTAACGGTAATTGAAGGGATAAAACTCGATTGATTCAGAATCACACTTTCGATTCTAAGGGAAGCTCGCTTGTTACTCTGCAGTAAGAAAGGAAAATTGCCAATATATATGCCCATCTGTTATCAATTAAAGGTTGATAATTGTTGTTGCGTAAAAGTTATTGTTGAAAATTGTGAGGTGAATTCAATCTTTTGATCCACAATTTCGTGACCCTATAGAATTAAAACAAAATTCATCATACAGTATAAACCATTTCACAACAAGATATTTCAAAGTCTAGAACAATGCTGTTTCCTTTCTGTAGAATTCTTCTTCGGCCATTTGGGGTGTACTAACCTGTGTTTGGCAAGTCTTCTGGGACAGATCAGTTGACAAGCAAGACGCAAAATTCAAGATAAAACCTCTAAATATTCATTGTTTTCAGATATTTCTAGGGAATCTATGCTTAACTCAATTGTATTAGTCGTATTGTGAATAGTGGTTTTGTTTTGATTGTGAAGATAGGGGGATTTGTCTTTAAATTTGAAAAGAAAATTCAATTCCCAATTCGGAAATTTTAGCATGCGAAAATCATGCGAAAATCATGTGACCAATTTTTTGCAATCTCAGTTTGGCAGGATTAACTGGTCAATAAACAGAGGCCACATTAATATTTAAGATTTATAATATGTTTACATAGTTGATAGGGGCATTTATTTTCAAGGGACATTTATCAAATCTCAAAAAAGCTAGAATTGGGGATTTTTGTAAAGTTTCCTTTTTCTCAATACTTTTGTACAAAATCTGGGGAAATTTACCCCAGTATCTTCAGAAATTCCAATAAAAGTGATTGTAATGCTATTTACATTATAAGTAAGCTTCATTGGAAAGATTGAAACTAGTAGAGAAACTAAGTTCTCTTGGATTTTAGAGACTAGCCTGATTTATAAGTGCATACACAGTTGACTAGTATCCAAAGAATAATGTTTTGGGCATAGAAATCCAACATATCAAGCTATGTGACATAATTCCAAGAATATTCAAGATTAGTCCAATTGAGGTTATCACTATTCTCACTGGAAAAGGTGTGCTACATCTTTACAATTTTCAGACAGCCATGGTATATTTGTCATTGATTGTCCAACACGGAAGTTCATCAGAAGCTGTTCGGAATGTTCAAATTTGTGAGAAATTCTGAATTCAGTAGTTCTTAGAATTGTAATACACGACTGGTTTAACCTTTTTGCCCACTGGATCTATCGATGAGCGAGAATATCTTGTCCCCCCAATGTAATTAAAGATCTCTATCATTATTTCCTATTATATTTATCAAGATTATTAAGTATATATACAAATGTAAACAAACACATCTATGAAAGGGGTTATGTGGCAACTTAGCTTCATGTCATTGGACATACCTTGTTATCTTTTGAATCCCAAAAATTTGAACACTTCTCTAGCGAAAACTGGTGGGTTATCAAGATATAGATGATGTCCAGCATTAGGTATTATTTTGAAACTAGCCAATTTCTTTTCATAATTCCCTATCGACAATTGATTAATTTCATTAGTCATTTCAAATCCAGCCTCATCATTCATCCAATCCTTATCTCCATACATCCAAAGAGTTGGAATGCCCATCTCGACAAATTTTTCTGGACATCGGTCTAATAAGGGTAATTTAGCCAATGCTCCAATGGAAAGAAGTCTGGTAAGAGCATATTCCCCTGATCCTTTGCCATTGAAAATTCTATACATGTAGTTATGGACGTTTTGGAAATGTTGTTGATCTTGATAGTAGACATGGGCGAATCTATGAGTAGTCCAAGCTGAAATCATTTTGGATTTCATTGGCCCGGCATTACGGATTAATGAAAATGGCGAATAATTATGTTCCCACATATAATCAATGATTTTTCTTCTTCTTGTTCTTGGTTCTTCTTGTGGTAGTTGCTCTCCATGAACAATATCTTCCTGATTGGCCAATACCTCCTGTTCGATCGATACTGCTGGGGTTAAAGCATTTTCACGATCTTGCTCTATGCGTGATACTGTTCTTGAAAGTTGATTTTTTAAAAGTGAAAATTTATTTCTTTCAACACCAACAGGACTTAATAATACTAATTTATCAACTAAATTATAATTCATCCCAGTAGAAGCATCAATCAATTTTTGGTTGTATTTCAACACATATGCTGAACTAAGATATCCACCCATCGAATGTCCCATTAGTACAAATCGATTAATATTTCTCTTTTTCCTCCATTCTTCAATTGAATCCAAAAACCAATCTTCGACTTTATATACGTCTTGCTGAGTATGCGATGGTAAATGAGGAAAATTGGGCCTAGCACTTAATCCGAAACCTAATAAGTCAATAGCATGAATCTTAATTCCAGGGATTGATGATAATGAATCAAAATTATCAATAAATAACCCAAGAGAAGCAGCATATCCATGAACCAACACCACTTCTTTACATTGATTGTTAGCCAGAACCTGACTAGGTGGAACTGGTTCAATGTTTTCAATGAACAATTCATGAATGTAATTTCCATTACCTACATCAGTATTTATAATAGATGCACGTCGTTTCCCATCGGAAATTGGAAAGAATGGGAGATGTGATAATAGGTTGGCTTCAGCCTTTTCATCTGAATAACTGGGATACCAACTTTGTTTGATCCAATCCACGAATGAATCTTTCCATGGGTATACGGGTCTTTCTCTACCATCATTGAATTCATTTTTTTTATTTCTCATCCGATGCATGGGTTCTTCTGTAGTCGTCATTTTGCTTTGCTTTCAATGTTTTTTCTTTCTATTATGGAGATTTCGAATGTAAATATATTAAATATGATATCCAAGATTACACTTTTTTAATAGGAAATTGACAGGTGTTTATATATATATATATCTTTATTATAAGAAGTTTCACAATGGCAAAAAATGAAATTTTGTGAATTAGAAGAAAATCTCGGAGATAATTTATTCGGCCCAAAGAGAAAAAGGAAAAATCGAACGAAAAAGAAAAAAGCGGAAATTTTTGTTGATTCCGACAGCCGTTGGGCTTAAACAAAAAATTTTATACGTTTGTTGATTTATGTTGGTTAAATATCATGTTAGTAGCCAAGGAATACTGAAAGTCGGATTTGCGTAGATCACCATATGATTTAGAAAAGCAGTATAATTCGGATAATTCTTATTTATTTGTGTATATTTATGTATCACAAAAGGTTGCAGAGTAACTACAAAAGAGATTCGTTCTCATGATTTGTATTCATTATTATTCAATCAAAAGGCTTCAAAGAATGCGAGCGGCAGTTGGCACTCCTAGTTGGAGCAGTTAATTATTTTGAATATTTAGATTCAGAGTGAAATTGTTAAACGATTAGCTCAACAATACGATTAGCTCAACAATGTCATTGCGGATACCCAACAGTTTCAACGAATCAGTCCACCAACGAAGGCAAGTTCGACAATTGGATAAAACTGGCCAGCAAGGCATAAGTTTGGTATGTTTCTTACTGAAAATACACACGTAAGACCCCATAGATTTGTTGATTCATCATAATAATTCCAGATCCATCCTTTTAACGACCTTCAACAATAAAATGCCTTTCTTGACTCGACCAATTTCTGTCACTAATATTTCATTTGGATTCAAAATCCAGTGCACCAATTTTACAAATGATTTTAGATCAATTAAAATCGTTAGGGATCATTTAGATTCTATTAAATCTGACTTTTGAACTACAATACGAAAATTAAGAACTGGAGCTCGATCACGAGAGAACAGGATGAAGCAGAATTCTTAAACCGAGAAGAAGTTGCATAACTGTATAATTGCTCTGGAAATGGCACGTTTTTATTACCTAAGAAACGACATCGAATCTTAATCTGAATGGTAAAGGGCTCTTACAAGAGGCTTCTTATTTTTCTTTCTAATGGGCTCTGATTTTCTGATAGAATCATAAATGCTCTTCATGTCCACTAGAAGGAATTTAGCCCACGATAAACTGCAGCAGAATAACCTGTAATCAGTGATTTACACAAACGAAAGTGTAATGAAACCAACTAGTATGAAAACAAATAAACTAAGAAGAGGATAATTAAAATGATGAAACCTTTCTGATTCCTTTGTTGTCAACCACAGTGATTAACCATAAATATCCCATTATGATTTCTAAAGACCTTATCTGACTCAAGCTTCTAAAGTAAAGTGCATTGCAGTCAAACGGCGTTTCTTGATAAATTTGTTAATAAATTAACGAGCCACAGTCAGGTTGTTCTTTGTTTAAATATTCTTGTAAAAATTATGAAAAAAAATATTTGTGTCCATTTTTGAAATCTATTGTTTAAATTTGCAACAATTGAAAACTTACAACAATAAGTAGATTTCCCATTTGCCATTTCACAAAGGATTAGAGATAAAGTACAAATGATTAAGACTTTGTGTAACATAAACCTACTATTCAGTTAAAAATATTTCTTCGCTAATACAATACGGGTATTGGTACATCTCTAGTTAAAATTGTTCTTTGGCTTTATTCAGAGAACGATTACAAAACTCTTGTTCTATTTGCCGTATTGATAACATACTGTGGCCTAATCAGCTAATTCATTATTAGTCTATATATCTTATTGTTACATTGACGATTGTTTCTACTCGGCTTAGAAATGGCTATCTCGCTATTGTATCCATTCGTTATCTCACGGGGACATCAAAACAATCAACCCCCCTATATATATAAGACTAATTCTTCCACTTCCAGCATTATTAAAAATGAGTTCAGTTAATTCTCTTGCAAATCAGCTAATACATTATGGTAGGCAATATAGATCAGGAAAAGGGCCATATATATGGCCAAGAAATCGATTCACAAGAAGATTATGATCTCAATTCCAGCCAATCAAGCTCTACCGATATCCAATTAAAGGACGGACATAAATTACGCCAAGCATTAGATTCACGTCATGTCTCCATGATCGCGATTGGTGGGGCACTCGGTACTGGTTTATTAATCGGGACAGGATCAGCACTTCAGACAGCCGGTCCAGGTGGTGTACTTGTTGCATATTCCTTAATTGGATTCTGTGTTTTCATGGTCATGAGTGCATTAGGAGAAGTTGCTACTTTTGTTCCATTAAATGGATTTGCCAATTATTGTCAAAGATATGTTGACGATGCACTTGGGTTTGCCTGTGGATATATTTATTTTTTCAAATATTTAATTACTCCTGCTAATCAACTAGTTGCAGGCGCTTTGGCATTTCAGTATTGGGTGAGTGCAGAAACTTTAAATCCTGGGGTTTTCATAACTATTTTCTTGGTGATTATTTTGATTGTTAATTTATTAGGAGTCAGATTTTTTGGTGAAATCGAATTTTGGGCATCTTGTTTAAAAGTATTGACTTGTCTTGGATTGATTTTGTTATTGTGGATCATAGCCTTAGGTGGTGGTCCAAATCATGACCGAATTGGATTCAGGTTCTGGAAAAACCCAGGGGCATTCTTACAATACCTGGATTCAAGTAAAGAATTATTGATCGAAGGTTCTACTGGTAGATTTGTGGCTTTCATTTCTGTATTAGTCACTGCAGTTTTTGCATTTTTAGGTTCAGAATTAGTTGGTATTACATTCAGTGAAGCCAGAAATCCAAGAAGATCAATCCCCAAGGCAATCAAATTAACCTTTTATCGAATTGTCATTTTCTATATCTTGTCAATATTCTGGTTGGGTATGTGTGTTTCTCCCAAAGATCCATTATTAGGTTCAGTATCTCCATTTGTCATTGCAATCAAGAATGCTAAAATCAATGGATTAGATCATGTAGTCAATGCATGTATCTTAATATTTGTTCTTTCTGCCGCCAATTCAGACATGTATGTATGTTCAAGAACAGCTTATTCATTAGCAGTAGCTGGATATGCGCCAAAATTTTTCACAAAAACTAATAGATTAGGGGTTCCATATTATGGTATTGCCACAAGTTTTTTATTTTCGTTGTTATCCTATATGACTGTTTCATCCGGGGCAGCTCAAGTTTTCACCTATTTTGTCAATGTTGTTTCCTTAACTGGTCTTTTGGTTTGGACATGTATCTTAATCATCCACATTCGATTCATGAAGGCACTCAAAGCACAAGGATACGACAGAAATAAAGACTTAGTATATAGATCCCCGTTTCAACCATGGGGATCATACATCGCATTGCTTATCTGTTGTTTAGTCATTATCATCAAGAATTTCAACGTATTTTTAGGACACCGTTTTGATTACAAAAACTTCATTACTGGTTATATTGCCCTTCCTGTTTTCTTGATTATGTATTTTGGGTATAAATTCTATCACAAGACAAGTCTTATTAAACCAGAAGAAGTTGATTTAGTCACATTTAAGGATACAGTAGATGCTGAATTCGAAAAATATGAAGCTGAGGATGCAGAATGGAAGGCTTCAAGGGAAGCTGAGGGTAGAAGATTTGATAAAAGTTGGTTTTATGATAATTTTATTGGTTGGATCTTTTAAGGAAGAACTCAACATTGTTACTTCTTCTCTATTGAATAACTATCCCTTAATTTTATGATCTGTACAGTAATAACAGTGTAATGGATATAATTGAGCCGGAGTTAAATAAACCCGTAAAGAAATCATTATTTCAATGATGTAATTGTATTTCTCTCAACGGTATGTTTTTTTTTGTTCTGTTCTTCTAAGTGTGGGGATAATCTCTAACTAAATGAACACAGCCTTGGTGGATTTACTTGCAAAGAAGAAAAAGAAAAGTAAAACAATGACAAACGTTCATCACCAGGCTATGTACACTCATTATTGAAGCATACATGATAATGAAGCCAAAGAGAGATAAGCCCCGCCATCAGCACTATAAATACATTTCGGATTATTAATTAAGATGTCTGACAAGAATAGCAAGTATAAGAGCCAACGGAAAACTCAATAATAATTAATGGCCGTTACAGAAAAAGTATCAGGAGCAGTCCAACTACCAGTTGATCCACCTCCATACACTGCGAATACACCATCGGAAGTAGAACAACAAGACGAAACCACTGGGTTAATTCATTCATCTGAGAAACAGAAAGCATCATCATGCCATTTCTTCCAAAAATTCGGAAAGAATATGGTTTTGGGACCCCCAACCGCAATAGCGCATTACCTAAGGACCAAGAAATGTCGAAGGGGAAGATGTTGTGGATGATAATTACTGCACTATTCCATTGAATAGGTAGAACAAGAGCTTTTACATATTGGCTGGGGCAGTGGGACATGTTAATTTTACAAGGTATATCACGTGGTGTAAATCCTGCATAAAGACCATTTTTTTTCTTTCAAACTTTTGAGTAAAACCACTTTGCAGTTTAGGGATAGGTTGCAGTTTAGGTTGTGTATTGGCACCAAATCGTTTTTTTTTCATTTGGGTTTTCATTTAAATCTTTTTCTTTCATAATTTCTCTTTCTTCTTTTAGTTAAACCATACATATTAATATATAAACAAGATGGTATGTTCAACCCACTAACCATTATTATTTTGTTCTTCAAATAGTAGTAATGTACTAACATAGAATTAAAGGACGCTAAAACTCCAGTTACTTTAGCCAAGGTTATTAAGGTCTTAGGTAGAACCGGTTCAAGAGGTGGTGTTACTCAAGTCAGAGTTGAATTCTTAGAAGACAGCACCAGAACCATTGTCAGAAACGTCAAGGGTCCAGTCAGAGAAAACGATATCTTATGCTTAATGGAATCCGAACGTGAAGCCAGAAGATTACGTTAAGGGAATTTCTTTTGTTTTATTTTGATAATTAATAGAAAAATAAGAAGATTGTCATATTCATTGGGTGTTTTTTTAATGTATAAAAACGAATAGTTTCCTTTAATATAAGAATAGTGTCATTTAAATCATGAAATATTGGACATGTCATCATAGATTCAACTACAATTCCTCCCCACCTGTCAACTTTAGATACAAAGGAGAGAAGCTCCAACATATATTTATCCACCTACACACATAAGATCAGTCAACTACATTACCATCAAACTACGACATACCCTACTCAACCTATGATGACACTGTCTTGATTCTCCAGGTTTTACCATATACTGGTGGTCTGGAGATATCTGTAGAAATTAACTTGTAAAAATCTCGCGAAATTAATTTCTGTTCTGTGTGCACTCTCATCACGTGTGAATTTTTCCATAGGTATCAAGCCCTAAACGTGTCGTCCGCGTCCTGGGAGTACGACATTTTGCTTTTAATGGGACAATGTCGCAGTATGCGTGTACGTTCTACAGAATCAAAAAGCAATTGAAGAGAAATGGACGTATTTGATCATTGATAAAGGTTAGTTGTACATCCAATTTATTTGAACGATAAATTAGAAACAATCAATCAATTCGATTACAAAATCATACATACAAATTAATATAATGTCCGATTTAGAAGATGATTTGTTGGCATTAGCTGGAGGAGACGATGATTATGAATCTTCGGATGAAGCCATCTCGACCAAAAGAAAGCCTGTTCATGGAGAAGAAGGCGATGAAAGTGATGATGATGATGAAGTGTTATCGAAGCGTCGAAGAGTGGATACATCAGATATAGAACCGGAAGAGATCGATGAAATTGAGGCGGAGGACGAGGAGGAGGAAGAATTAATTAATCCATATCCACTTGAAGGTAAATATAAGAATGAACAAGATCGAGAAGAATTAGAATCAATGGATGAAATACAAAGAGAACAGATTTTGTTTGATAGATCATCTGAGATGGAAAGATATAATGAAAAGACGTATTTGGCTCAAAGAATGAAACAACAACGTAAATTGGCGGTGCCAATGAAATCAACTGGATCAAGAGCAAGTAATAGAGCCAAGACCGGAATCAAACCCAATAAGAGGGATAAATTGTCTGAATTGAGGAAACAACGTGAGCAGAAATCAAGAAGAACGAGAGATGAGTATGAAGAAGAACTGGAAGAAGAAGAAGACGAACTGGAAGAAGAGGACGAAGAAGAATTGTCGGGAGAAGATGAATATGATGATTATGATGCCGAAACTGTTAGTTGGGGAGGTGTATCTAAATCCAAACGGGTCAAGAGATCAACTGAACCTGGTAAATTATCTGATATTAATCGTATAAGAGTTGGTAGAACTATATTAGCACAATATTGTTTTTATACTGATTTTAATGATGTTATTTTAGAAACATTTGGGAAAATAAATTTAGGTATGGATAAACGTTCAAGAAGACCAATTTATCGAATGGTTAAAATCGTTGATATTAAATCGATACCACAAAAGATTTATC
>LQMZ01002297.1:4300-15764 GCA_001655765.1 Hemisphaericaspora gorwae
AATATTCGATTCAACGGGATTCCATTCATTTACAGTTTTAAAGATCTAGCTAGATACATGCATGTGTTTTTGCATATTTTTATTATTCTACAATACCCTTGATTCGCTTAAAATGGTCGGCATTGACGAGATTGTTCATTATTTATGTCGATATTTGTCATAATGTGATACAAAATGGATTTAAATTATTAATGCAAAGTAATTGCAGTGAGGGGTTTGCTTAAACAATGCTCACATGTCTAGGATGAGAGGGAAGTACTTCGATGTCAATTCCAGAGAGCCAATTCGTAAAAACTTTGCTACCAGATCTGATACTCGTTCTCCTTCTGATATTACAGCATCATTGAACTCCAGGAAAAATCACAAAAACACCATAGGACATCATCAACAAAGTATAAGAAAATGTGTCTATTAAATATGTATACTACTAAAAAGACTAAAAATCATCTATGCAGAAACTCTTGACCAATCCTTGAATTGTTCAACACCGTATTGAATATCTTGAATCCAGTTACTAACTTTCAATGCAATTTCACCAGAAGTACCAGCATCTACAGGAACCTTGATTGATTCGCCCTTGTATTCAATGTTGTCGATTGGAGAGACAATGCAGGCAGTTCCAGCCCCAAATGCTTCAAGTAATTGACCTTTAGCTGCTCTTTCCTTGACTTCATGAATAGTGAAAGTTCTTTCATTAACCTTCCATTCTTGAGGATCTAACCTAGTTCTAGCCAATTCTAGAATAGAATCACGAGTAACACCAGGCAAGATCATCCCATCTAATGGAGCAGTGACTAATTCTTTAGTACCATCTTGATTCTTGAATGCAAAGAAAACATTCATACCACCAACTTCAGTAATATACCCTTCTTCACCAAATAACCACAAGTTTTGAGAATGTCCTCGTTTGGAAGCTTCTACTTGGGGTTGAATACATGAAACGTAATTAGCACCTAATTTATAGGACCCAACCCCCTTCGGCCATGCTCTCACAGCATAGTCAGTAGCTTCCAAAGAAACTGGTTTGAAACCAGAACTGAAATATGCACCAACTGGAGAAGCAATACAATATAAAAGAGCCTTTGTGGGAGCCTTGACACCTAAACCGACAGAAGTTCCAATTAAGGTTGGTCTTAAATATAAGGAATATCCAAAACCTTGAGGCACAAACTTTTCTTCAACCTTTAAGAATTGATCGAGTAATTTCATGAATTCCTCACCATCAAAACTAGGCAATGAAGCACGTTTGGCGGTTCGGTTCATTCTTTCCATGTTCTTGTTAACCCGGAAAGTTCGTAGCTTACCTTCAGAGTCACGATATGCCTTCAAACCTTCGAATAATTCAAATGAATAATGTAATACAGCTGTAGCTGGATCAAGATCTAAGGTATGGTATGGTTTTATCGTTGGAACACCCCAACCTGCTTCTTGAGTCCATTCAATTTCTAAGATATGATCCGTAAATGATGTCCCAAAGACTAATTGATCCTTTGGCAATGGTTCAGAAGGAGAATTAGTTTTGGTGATTTCTAACTTGCTAGAATCTAAAGGAGCTGACATTTTTGGAAGTTGATAGTGGTTACCTTTCAGAAGAGACAGAAACAAAAATTAAAATCGAAAAGTTAAAAAATCGATTATGATTTTATACCGAGTGGCACATATTTGACATTCAATATGAGTCAGTAAGTATTCTTAGATAGTGCATATTATCTTGGTTTATTTAGCAGTCCATACAAGAGAGAGATTGACTATTTGCAATTAAATTAATATGAGTCAACGGGATAATTTCGGTAATTCAAGGTTATTAAAGGAACTCAAGCGATACCGGCCGGAATAGTTCCAAGTTCTCCGGATTTATACCCACCCTTTTCCCTTGGTCTCATTCTAACAACTACAGGGAAGCTGAACTGATACTTTAAATTAGTCATATAGTTATTCGATTATTTTATCAGAAAAATTACTAGTTTATTTGCATTTATTAGTCATAAAGTCTTCTAACGCATTTGCTATATGCATCAGAGTAGAAGTTTTAATTTTTAAATTGATAGTGCACCATACAATACGACAATGATAGGTTCATCATTTTCCCATCAACTGACTTAAGATTACTAATTGTAACTTATATGAATGTACTACATCCCGTCAACAATGACATTTTGTTTATATATGCAACCTCCGATTGGAAATGAAGAAACTTGTCCACGATCCTGTGTCATAAGCAAGTGTTCCCCTGAAACGTGAGGAAACGATAGCAGAAGCTCAGCTGTCTTGGTGCTGAACTTGATTAAACAAATTCAATTGCAATTTATTCTCACCAAAACGAAAATTTGCAACACAATTTTGCAAACATTATTTTACCATTTCAGTATCAGATGAAACCAGCAATTGATTTAATACAACAACAATGTATCATCGCATAACCCTTTACAAAAACTTACCTGTAACTCTATCTAAACTAATAACCACTGATTTACGTCCAAATGGTCTACATTAACAATACCTTCCAAGTATTTTTTACAGACCAATCGATGCAAGGAATAAAAACTGTATATTTTATGAATATATGATTGAACATGCTGAACTAAGCAGCAACTAGGGAGAAGAAAGAAAAAAATTAAATCTAAAATTGTTCATAAGAAGTAAGCATTAACAACATGTACTAGTACCTTGTGCTGGAGTATTATTTTCAATACTAATATCGATTGTTTCTGGTCGATTACCGTCTTTATTTTCATTATTTTCATTTTCTTGACTGAATTCAGGTAATGATTGAGCAATTTTCTTAAATAATAATTTAACATTATGATTTGCCTTTGTTGAAGTTTCAATAAAAAATTTCGACCCGATTTTGTTATGCAATTGTTCAACATCTTCAATACTTACTTGTCGTTTATCATTAGCTAAATCCAGTTTATTCCCCACAAGAACTATAATGACATCATCACCTCTCTCCATTTTGACATCTTTTATCCATTTATCTAAATTCAAAAATGATTTCTTATTGGTAATATCATAACAAATTACTGCGACATGAGAATCACGAATATAAGATGGAATTAATGATCGGAATCGTTCTTGACCAGCAGTATCCCATAATTGTAACCTGATTGTCTTTCCTTCTTCTAGATACATAGTTTTTGATAAAAAGTCTATTCCAATTGTAGCGGCATAAGTTTCATCAAATGTATCATACATAAATCTTGTAATTAATGAAGTTTTACCAACACTTTGATCACCCAAGAACACAATTTTGTATTTCCTTAGGATATTTGATTTATCTCCTGAAGCAGAACTCATGGATAGTGGTCTCTATTAATTTTTATGTGATGTTGGTTTGTTTGGGGGTTGATTTAAATCTTGGTTACCTTTCCTTCTGGTAGATTTGACACTCTGTAATGGGGTTGTTAAAAAGAGTAGCAATTAGTTTGATTTAGTAAATGTTACTTGTATAGGGTTAACTGTTCTATAATACAAAATTTAATCCAAGATCAATTTCAAATGACTTTTGATCTTTACAAACTTTCTTTTTGGTCTATGTGTCTTCGTCTAGATTTCTGTCAGTCCTCTTTCCAGTGTCAGTGTCAGTGTCATTTTCAATTTCGATTTCTTTTTTTTTCCAACAAAGAAAGTGGTCACGTGATATCTAAATTTGGTGATATTTACACGACCATAGCTTTTTCTTTTGGGTTCCCCTTCTTCCTTTGTTCAAAGAGAGACAAAGGATAAATATATCATACACCTTCACCCAATTGAATCAGTGATTGTATGACAAAATGGATGACGCTGAATTGAATGCTATTAGAGCTGCTAGATTGGCCGAATTACAAAAGAATGCTGCTGGCGGTTCATCATCTTCTGGATCTGGTGGTGTAGGACCATCAACCGGTAGTGGTGGTAGTGGAAAGGATGACATGACATCAGCAGTATTGGCACGTGTATTAGATACTGCTGCTAGAGAAAGATTGAGTAGAGTGAGAATGGTAAGACCTGATCGAGCACAATCAGTTGAGCAGTATATCTTGAAATTATATTCAATGGGACAAATTTCCCGTAAATTGAGTGAAAAGGATATTGTAGAGATCTTGGATGGTATAAGTAGAGATTCTTCCCAGAAACAAACAACTAAAATTACATACAACCGAAAACATGATGATGACGACGAGGATGATGATGACTTCTTTGATTGAGTACCATGTTGCATATATATATATAGATTAGGGATATTTATTATATTTAATGGTGATCATATTAATACATAATAAATTCCTCCCATAATAAAATTGTCACGTGATAGCTTGAGAATTTTTTTTTCGGTTTGTTTACATTTTGATTTTAATCACAACAATCAATCAATCCAATTGATACCCTTTTCTTTAGTAAAACACCCCCCTAGATCAAATGTCGAACATACAAGTAGTGGTACGTTGTCGTTCTCGAAATGAACGAGAAGTACTTGCAAAATCACCAATTGTTGTTGAGTTATCTAATGACAATTATTCAATAACTGATCCATTTATTACCGTAAATCATCCAAATTCCACAAATCAAAACAATGATTACAATGAACGGAATAGTAACGGAAGTTCTACTTCTGCATCAGGTGCGGCCTCGCCATTGTTATTTCAAAACCATAGGACCTATAAAGTAGACCAGATATATGGTTCTCAAGCTGATCAATCAGTAATATTTGATAAAGTTGCACTTCCATTATTTAATGATTTTTTAGATGGATATAATGTCACTATGTTAGCATATGGACAAACTGGTACTGGTAAGACATATACTATGTGTGGTATTGAGAAAAACATTGATCAGTTGGAAACTTCAGAACAGGCAGGTATTATTCCTCGTGTACTTAGTGAATTGTTTAATAAATTATCTAAACCTGGTCATCAAGATTATTTGATAAAATGTTCTTTTTTAGAACTTTATAATGAAGACTTAAGAGATTTATTACAGGATAATTCTCAATCCCAGTCCCAATCACAATCACAGTCACAATCACAATCTAATAAATTGAAAATATATGAACAAACTTATGGGAAAGGTTCAAAACAAAAAAAATCAATCAAAATTCAAAATCTTACTGAACATTGTATAACTAGTTATCAGGATGGATTCAAATATTTAAAAATGGGGTTAGATAAGAGAATTACAAGTACCACGAAACTAAATGATGTGTCATCAAGATCTCATACAATTTTTTCAATTCATCTATATAAAAAATTGGAAAAAGATACTGGTACTGGCACTGATGATGCAAACTCTTTGTATAGAGTATCCAAAATGAATCTAGTAGACTTGGCAGGTTCCGAAAATATTAGTCGTTCAGGTTCAGTTGTGAAGGAAACCGGTTCTATCAATCAATCATTATTGACGTTGGGTAGAGTTATTAACTCACTTAGTGATCAGCAACAAAAGGCATCACAACATATACCTTATCGTGAATCTAAATTAACCAGACTTTTACAAGACTCAATTGGGGGCAATACAAAGACAGCATTGATAGCTACTATTTCACCGGCAAAGGTTAATATTGATGAAACTTGTTCAACATTAGATTATGCTTGTAAGGCAAAGAATATTAAGAATTTACCTACATCAGGACATGATTCAGAATCAATTATGAAAAAAATTTTAGTAAAGAATTTATCTGATCAAATTGTTAAATTGACTTGTGATTTGACTGCAACGAGAAAGAGAAATGGAATTTATTTAGATGCAGAAAATTATCAAATATTGATAGACGAAAATGAATCTTTAAGGACCATTCAGAAAGAGAATGAATTGAAATTAGCCCTGTTGACAACCAAATGTAAAAATGCCGATGATTATAAACGTTCAACTGATCGAGAGATTGAAACCTTGAGAAAACAACAGGAAAGCTTGAATAATAAATTTACATCACTTGAAAAAGACCATGAACAGTTAGCTGTGTCTTGTGATCAATTAAAAACTGAGAATAGTAACTTGAAACAAAACATGAAAAAAGTATATGAAAGATATAATCAGACTACTGATCATTTAGTTAATACTATTTTTAAGAATGTACAATATTCCACCGGGTCACTCAAAAACTTGATAGATGTCAGAAACTTAGATAGTATACCTCAAGAGTTGAAAAAGTTTGAGTCCCATTTAAGTTCCGAGATGAAGAAATATAACCAAGTAATTGAACTGCAAATGGATCAGTATGATGATAAGATCCAACAATTTATGAATAAAGATCTTGAGTCATTATTATCAAATTATCAGGACATATTTGCTCAAGTTTCCAACTCTCAACAAGAATTTAACTTGAAATCACAACAGCATATTTCAGAATTAAAAATCGCTAGTGATAAATTATCCGGATATTTAACTGAAGACCATTTATTTACCTTACAAGGAAATATGGAGAAGAAATTAAATGACATGGCGGAAACAAATGTACAAAGTTTCATTAAACAAGCTACTGATGCTTTTAATACAGTCATGGCAGATCAGTCCAAGTTGTTCCTTTCTAAGATCGCAAAGTCTCAAAAGGAAATCGCCAATCATGAGTTATCTAAAGAACGCAAGGCATTGATTTTGCATGAGAACAATTGGAAGGCAGAAGCTAGCCGATTGTTCCCAGCTATCGAAAATGAAGTTGAAACGTTCACCAACAATATTTCTGGTTATAATATTAAGTTAGAAACCATACAACAACATGGATTTAATAATATCAAAAAGTTGAAAGAAAATACAAACAAGTTTATATTATCACAAGTTGAACAACCGGATTTCTCCAAAATTTCCGAGATAACAAATCACATACATACTGAAAATGAAGATTTGATACTGACATTGACGGATGTAAATGAAAAACTTTCTCAAATTAAGGAAACCGATATGAAAAAATCCTTCAAAATATCACCAATAAGAAAGTCATTATCGGTGCAAAAGAGAAAACTTTCATTGTCACCTAGTAAACTTCAAAAATTGAAAGATCCAACAAAGCTAAATGGTTCCCCAACAAAAATACCTACCCTTAGCAAATCCAAATCTTTTGATTATAGGAACGAAAACGACGGTAATATCAAGAGAAGGAAAATACTAAGTGACGTCAACAATATCATAAACAACTAGCATGTCATATTCATACCACCCTCCCCTGCCTCTCTCTCTCTCTCCCTTTTGATATTATCCTTACAGTACTATACAATTAATTATTATGTAATATAAATTATAATCTTAAAGTTTGTTGTTGTCATTCTTATCTTCTTCTCCTTCTCCCTCTCCCTCTGGTGGAACTCAAAAAAAAAAATTGAGGGTTTTAATTGAACACCTAATTAAATGTTGGGGAAACACACAACAAAACTCAAACATCCGAATACTTCAGTAGAACACCACAAGCATATAGATAGACACACACACACAATGCTAATAAATCAGACAGTTCGGTATCTTATAGGATACTCGGCCATATCGACTGCTCTAATGAGTTGGTCTATTCATGATTCATTAACTCAATCATTTGATTTCACCATGTTTATAATAGAAATGACAGATGGTATCAAATTAGGTATATTGATAAACTTTATCATATTCCTATCCATACTAAGTATCAAGACATTGCAATTGTTGATATTTGGAGAACTACGTACTATTGAAGTTGAACATTTATTTGAAAAATTACCATTCTTTATAATCAGTCTAATATTGAATTTAGCTACTGGAGATGATAATCTTATTTTGAATGTAATATTGATGTGTGTCACGACTAGTTTCAAAGTATTTCATATTATCATGTTTGATAGAATAGATTTCCTAAATTTAAAAATCATCAATAGATTAATCGTGGAAGATATATCAATAATGGATGCAATTAAACATTTTGGAACACTGATTAATTTTTGGATGAATTTTACCTTTATAGGATTAGATTTTGCCATGGCTAAATTCTTAATCTATGATGTATTCCAAGGGATCAATTCTGTCACTTGTTTATTATTTGGTTTTCAATTTGCTGTACAAGGTGTTGAAAGTTTAACTAATTTTGCCAAGTTGATATTAGGAATCTATGAAATTCTTTTCTATAGAATTGAAAAGCCCAATAATGAACCAACAGCACACGAGGAAGATGTGAATGAAGTTACTGAAGTAGAATCTGACGGTGTTCAGGAGGACGATGGAACGGAAAACGAAAATCTCGGGACAACTTTATCACACGAAGTGGTTGAAGAAAACAATCACACCGAAACTCAAGAAGACATAGAATCTGAACAACCACAACAACAAGAATTTGACTTTGAAGATGACGACGATGACGAGGAGCAAGAGAGAGTATGGGAGAACAAAGCATATTATACTAAAGCAGTTGATATCGGTGCCGCTATTCTCACGGCAATTTCATATGTAGGTTTTATTTATTTATTAACTTTCCATTCAGGTTCTCAACTACCATTATCAATGTTTCATGGTACCTATTTATCAATACGAAAGGCATATCTCGAAATCAAGCAATTATTGTTATTCATAGAATCATCAAAACGTTTAGACGCACAACTTCCAAACGCAACTGCAGAAGAATTACAACAATCTGACAATTTGTGTATAATATGTCGTGAGGATATGCATTCACTTGAAGATTACGAACGGACCCATCGTAAACCTCAAGCACAGAGAAGATATGCAAAAAGATTATATTGTGGTCATATTTTGCATATGGGTTGTTTGAAGGAATGGTTAGAGAGATCCGATAGTTGTCCATTGTGTAGAAGAAAGGTATTTAATCAAACAAGTGAACCGCAAGGACCAGCTGGTCCACAACTGCAACCTCAACAACCGGTTGCACCACCAGTGCCACAACCACAACCAGGAGATAGACCAATTCCACCTACTGCAACCCCCCAAGCCCCTATAGTACATCAACCACAAGCAACTGGTGGTCCGGAACCAACAGCCACACCTGTTTCATTTCATGAAGAAAGTTTTGCTGCTGCCGATGCGACGACGACAACAGAAGGTCCTTCGTCACAAATGTTAGAGACCGCAAGACTTCTTTTAGGTGATCAAGCTCCACTTCAAACTATTTCGCTTCCTTCAGATGCACTTTTACCTCCTGGATGGGTGGTAATTCCATTAGACAAATCCAAAGACGAAGGTGTTGATTACAAGGTCCATCTTTCCAGGTTTCACAAGGCAAGTTTGACAATAAGGACAAATGAACCTAAACGAGAAATTAAAGTCTATAACCCCCCGGAAGAATCGAGTTTATAATTATGTATAGATACAAAAAAATGTTAATTAACAAAAAATGCTTTTTTACATTAAGTATAAATATTATGTAATCTATTAGTAATCCCGTTTTAATCGAAATCAAAATCAAAATCGATCATTGTCTGTTGACTTCCCTGTGACGCATTATTGCGCATGCCGTTTCTATCATCTGGTTCATTACTTGAACTTCTATTGTCATATAACTCTAAACTATTTCTACGCATATCGAATGCATCGAAGTTTCCAGCTGCATATTGACCATCATCATCTTCTTCATCTTCATCGTCGTCTTCGTTTTGTATCTCATCCCTTGAGTTTGTCCATTTTTCTGTCGTATCTATGAAATTATCGTCCAAGTCGATCGTTTCAGTCGGTGGAGGATTGGTTGATTGGTTGTATTCTTCATCCTCCGAATCAGAACTGATGTCACTCCATCCGCTTCCATTTTCAATAGGAACCTTGTCTTCAAGAGTTACTTCTTTCTTATCAGCTTTCTGCATCGTCTTCACTGATTGGATCTGAGTTAATATCACTCCACCCATCATTTTCATTGTTAGCTGATGGTGATGGAGGAGGTGAAGAAACATCTTGGAAAATTGGAGGACCTTCACTACGAATTTCTTCAGCTTCACTACTTGGATCCGAAGAGACATCACTCCATCCATCACCTTCATTATCTGAATTAGGAACCAAAACCTCCAGTTTCAAAGGAACGTCATCTCCCCCATTCATTTCGATATCTTCTTCTTCTTCTTGAGGAGACTCCTTATCCAGAACTTCCAGGAAAACGATATCTTCATCAGACGAAATCTCATCCCAACCTCCCTTTGATTGAACTTCTTCAATTTGATCAACACTATCGTATAAGTTTGAAATTTGTAATTGTATTTCCTCAACAGGAGATTCAATATGAAATTCTTTACATTTTGCCAAATATGAATAAACTGAATCTTTTAATATATCTAATCTTTCAAATACTTCTTGTCGAGATCTATATGGTTGTTCGAATTCCTGTGCCTTTTCCATATCATCTTGTACTTTGAACCCATTGACAACTTGAATTCCCCTAGTCAAACTACATAATGCAAGCATGAAGTATAATATCCCTTCGGTATTATATGGCGGTTCTAAAATAAGTTCGCTAATTCGGGAAACTACCAGTTCATAATCTTGCTTGATAAATAAATTCCATAATGCAGTTATAACATATAATGGGGTCATGGTCTTGGAACCCGATCTCCAAACAGGTGCAATATTAGATCTACTACTGCCATGACTTTGAGTGGAATTGACATTTGTGATGGTGTAGAATGATATCAAGTAATCAAAGAATCTATCAACCTTTAGTCCTCGAGATGCATTCGATGAGTTTTGCTGTTCTCCTTCCTGTTGTTGTAATCTGGTCAAGATTTCAATTCCTATGGGCCAGATGGTCCTGATGTCAACAGTTGGAAATCGTATCAATAAACAGAATACCTTATATGCTAAATCCCATTTCCTTCGTAAGACATTTAAATGTAATAGTGTTTTCAAATTATTAGTGTGGGTTTGTTGAATAGAACTTCTATTGTCCAAGTAATCTACTGGAAGTACTTCTAACCCATTCGTACGTATCAAGAAATTCGCCTTGACTGATCTATTGGTATTATCAAAAGTGTGAGTGAATTGATGCAATTTGTTAGTCATGATGATATCATATTCTTCATATTTTTCATTATACGCCTCTTCTTCGAGCTCGTTGTTCTTCCCGAGATTCTCCAAGTATTCATACACTTTCGATGCTAAAGGAGTAGTTCTATCAATAACTTTCTTTTCGTGTTTCTTGGAGAAACTGTTATTAGCCTTAGCTTTAATATTTTGATTTAAGTTTGATGAATCATGCCAAATTTCATATGTTTCTTCCGGTTTAAGTCTATTCTTCAACTCGTTATGAATCAACTCCAACACCTTCTTTTTCGCATTGGACTTCCTCAACTTCTTCTTATGAACTTTAGAGGATTGTCTATATATTTCTTGAAACTTTTTAAGTTCAATGTATTTTGATATTAATTGATTTGTTGATCGTAGACCCCTTTCATGCCCGCTATTACGGTGCGTTATATCTTCAAACATTTTCAAGGAGGGTATATATGTGTTGAATAATGTCTATCTATGCTATATCATAACTTATTGAAGTCGGAATATGAGTATCAAACGGGGGGAAATTGGGAATGGCTTGTTA
>LQMZ01002297.1:41888-59831 GCA_001655765.1 Hemisphaericaspora gorwae
TTGCTGACTGTAAAAAGAATGCTTAGACGTCCTTCAAAATTAAATCGAGAATTCTGCATGGTCTGTGGTCCTATCTGTATATTGTTTTATCTAGACAGATTGCGAAATCGCCATGAACAATACAGATCAAAATCGTGGGGCTGCAAATTCCGGGTAAGCATTAAACTCGGCAGTAATAACCATCCTGCAATAGTATACTTCATCACAGCATTACCTGATATGGAAGTCTACTGAAAAAAAAAATCAATTTCTTTTTTTTTTTCACCTGCCACCAAAAATATTTTTTTTTTTCCCACTCTCTGAGAAGAGGTGAATAGTGTTAGTGAGAAAAATTTTTCACTTCATTTATATACAACTTCTTTTTCCCTTTCCCTTTTTTCCTTCTTTTACTTTCTTCCTTTCTCTACAACTAATTCATTTTAAATATTATCAAAATGGCTGACGGTGTTTTCCCAGGTGCTATCGGTATCGATTTAGGTACTACCTACTCATGTGTTGCTACTTATGATTCTGCTGTTGAAATCATTGCCAACGAACAAGGTAACAGAGTTACTCCATCCTTCGTCGCTTTCACTAACGAAGAAAGATTAATTGGTGATGCCGCTAAGAACCAAGCTGCTTTAAACCCAAAGAACACAGTTTTCGACGCCAAGCGTTTAATCGGTAGAGCCTTTGAAGACGAATCTGTTCAAAAGGATATCAAGTCCTGGCCATTCAAGGTTATCGATTCCAACGGTAACCCATTGATTGAAGTTCAATACTTGGAAGAAACCAAGACCTTCTCTCCACAAGAAATCTCCGCCATGGTTTTAACCAAGATGAAGGAAATTGCTGAAGCTAAGATTGGTAAGACCGTTGAAAAGGCTGTTGTTACCGTCCCAGCTTATTTCAACGATGCTCAAAGACAAGCTACCAAGGATGCTGGTGCCATTGCTGGTTTAAACGTCTTACGTATCATTAACGAACCAACCGCCGCTGCTATTGCTTACGGTTTAGGTGCTGGTAAGTCCGAAAAGGAAAGACACGTTTTAATTTTCGATTTAGGTGGTGGTACTTTCGATGTTTCCTTATTAAACATTACTGGTGGTGTTTTCACTGTTAAGGCTACTGCTGGTGACACTCACTTGGGTGGTCAAGATTTCGATACCAACTTGTTGGAACACTTCAAGAAGGAATTCCAAAAGAAGACTGGTTTAGATATCTCCCCAGATGCCAGAGCTTTAAGAAGATTAAGAACTGCTTGTGAACGTGCTAAGAGATCCTTATCTTCTGGTACTCAAACCACTGTTGAAATTGACTCCTTATACGAAGGTGAAGATTTCTCCGCTAACATCACCAGAGCTAGATTCGAAGATATCAACTCTGCTTTATTCAAGTCTACTTTAGAACCAGTTGAACAAGTCTTAAAGGATGCTAAGATCGCCAAGAACCAAGTTGACGAAGTTGTCTTGGTTGGTGGTTCTACCAGAATTCCAAAGGTTCAAAAATTATTATCTGACTTCTTTGAAGGTAAACAATTAGAAAAGTCTATTAACCCAGATGAAGCTGTTGCTTACGGTGCCGCTGTTCAAGGTGCTATCTTAACTGGTCAATCTACTTCCGAAGATACCAAGGACTTATTATTATTAGATGTTATCCCATTATCTTTGGGTGTTGCTATGCAAGGTAATGTCTTTGCTCCAGTTGTTCCAAGAAACACCACCGTCCCAACCATCAAGAGAAGAACTTTCACCACCGTTGCTGACCACCAAACTACCGTTCAATTCCCAGTTTACCAAGGTGAACGTGTTAACTGTACTGAAAACACCTTATTAGGTGAATTTGACTTGAAGAACATCCCACCAATGCAAGCTGGTGAACCAGTCTTGGAAGCTATCTTTGAAGTTGATGCTAACGGTATCTTAAAGGTTACTGCTGTTGAAAAGTCTACCGGTAGATCTGCTAACATTACCATCTCCAACTCCATTGGTAGATTATCTTCTGATGAAATCGAAAAGATGATCTCTGATGCTGAAAAGTTCAAGTCTTCTGATGACGCTTTCGCCAAGAGACACGAACAAAAACAAAAGTTAGAAGCTTACGTTTCTTCTGTTGAATCTACTGTCACTGACCCAGTCTTATCTGCCAAGTTAAAGAAGTCTGCTAAGGACAAGATTGAAGCTGCTTTATCTGATGCTTTACAAGCTTTAGAAATCGAAGAATCTTCCGCTGATGATTTCAGAAAGGCTGAATTAGCCTTAAAGCGTGCTGTTACCAAAGGTATGGCTACCCGTTAAGAAGTTTAATTTAAACTAATTGTATATTTTTTAATTTGTTGTGTTTATATTAATTCTTTTTCTTTGGGATCTTTAAATGAATTACTGAAATAGAAATTGTTGCAATGTTCGTAGAGAGTTATTATTTCGATAACTGATGTGTCTTTTTTTGATGACATCGTTATCTAATCTGGTAGGGATCAGTGAGTTACAATGATATATTACTGTCTATAAGCTATTCGTCTAAAATATAATTTCCTAATTTATCCATCTTTAATTTCTTATCACCTAAAGATAAGGCTTCGATGATCTTTTCATTCTCCTCGTGTTGTCTTTGCTGTTCGTCATCGCTATCAAAGACATCGTCTTCTTCATCCTCCTCCTCCTCGTCCTCAAAGTCTTCCTCTTCATCTTCCTCATCATATTCTCCATCGTCGTCAAAATCATCTTCAATTTCAGAAAGATCATCATCTTCAGTAGTTGGCATTCTCATCCCCAATACCGCCTTTTCCAAATCCTTGTCTTCTCTCTTCCCGGTTCTCTTCTTAGCATACCCGGAAGCTTGTACTTCAACATCCAAGGACTTTTCTCTAATCACATCACGCTTAAAATTTGGGTATGCATATTTATAACCTTCACCATATCCTTCAGTGTCAAACATGGTAGGATCATGTTCAGGAGCATATCTAAACTTCTTTTCAAAGAAATCTCTAATCCCTTGAACATCTCTATCGAAGTATTGTTTAGCATCTGCATGTTCAATAGAAACACACTGAGGGAAATCAATAACTACAAAGTCAAATTCATGTTTTCCTGCTTCCTCGTTATCTCTAATAATAATATTGAATTCATTGAAATCACAATGAATTAATCCATGTTTGGCCAATTTCACAATAAAATTCATCAAATCAGAGTATAACTTTTTAAAATTGTCATGCTTACGTAAATGCTTCATAGTTGTACCTTTAATCCATTCCATCATAATACAATGTCTTGAATAATCAAACGGCTGTGGTACACTAAACCCATTCTGATATAATATCGACATGAATTCGTATTCTTTATTAGCAGCCAATCGGGACAAGTACATCCAATTTGATGTTTGTTTATTCTTCAAGTAATCACGATTATTCTTCACTGTCTTAAAGGAAGTTCTACCTAATCTAGCGATCTTAATAACTTTTTGTACACCTTGTGGGTCACTGACGGAATAAATATCAGATTCCTTACCAACACCAATGGTAGTTCCCACTGAATACAATGTATCTCTGTTTAACATAGACTTCAAGGCGAGATAATCATATCCAGAATAAGTTAATCTGAACCCATCATATGTCGCATTTCTTAATCTCAGGACAAGTTTCAATTTGGCCAAGTCTCCAATAGCTCTATTTGTCCCTGTGGGAGATTTCAATCCACCAATGGAATGGATCATTTGAGTTGGGACAAGCTCATGGTTACGTGATCCAAGTTCTATAGCCTGTAATACGCGAAAATCATCAGAGGTCAAATACCTCATGTGGGAAGTATCGAGTTTCATCTTGCTTGCTTCGTCTACTGTTCGTGAAAAGGGTTGGTGAAAAGTGTTATCAAAGGTAGATCATCTCATCTAGATTTTTTTATTTTTTCATCAACGTACAATTGGAAGCGCGATTAAAATTTGAATAGAAATCGGAAACATCAACAAACCGTGCGAGTTTAGGGAAGAAACAAAACAAGCAATGTTCAAACAGAGACAGAACAAAAGAAGAAGTGGGCCGAGGAAAAGAATACGACGAAGACCAACTAAGAAAGATTACCAGAAAAGCGAATTGAATCCGAGAGATGCTAGAAATCCACACTCGACAAACTTATCAAAGATCGGTACAACTTTCGATCTTTCATTTATTGATTCTTCAGTATCCGCACAAGCTTATTCCTGGAAAAGTCTTATCCCACTGAAGGTAGATGTTTATGGTCTAGGAAGTCCCAGAAATGGAAAGATACCAACATTGAAACAACTAAGTGCCCAAGAATTGGCTGCAAATGCCGAACAAATCGATCAGGAATTTCTTGACCTGGCAAGCTGGACATCGTGTTGGAAAACAGTGTGGATGCTAATACTTGCCAAGGGGACCGATTCTATAGGAGTTTACACTAACTTTGCTCATAAGTTTAGCTCCAACAACGACTTCAAGTCGCATTCGCTACGAATACATCATTTGCAAAACAACCAATTACATAAGTTGCGAGCTACCACCATAGACGCGTATAAGATACCCAACGCCAGAATCCACCGTATTGAAAATTTGTTCTCCAATGTATATATATCTGACATAGTGGACTATCTATACAGGACATCATTTAAACCGCTTTTGATACTTGATTTATCCCTACATGGCAAAAATATGACAGCAGATGAATATTTCACAATATTCAACTTTCCCAACCTCATAGCACTCAACGTTTCCAATAACCCAATGGTCGATGATAATTTTATTTATAATCTCTGTTCATCAATTCAAAATCAGAATAAATTACAAAAGCTCACAATTATAAAACTTAACAAGTGTCATCGGGTGAGTAATAAAGGAATCCAGTATTTGATGGAACTATGCAACGACGTATCATGCTCGTTATCATGCATCGAAACCGACATATCATTTCCTACCAGGACAGTGAATGGCGATGAGTATATATCAGATACGAAGTGGATTAAGTTGGACAAGTTGACCAGAGAAGGGGCTTTGATACAAAGACTTCCACTTGCCTTGAAATTGCACACGTTGATTAGATTCTATAGTGATAAGATAATCCGCTTACCAGGACAGTTTAACGGGGATATAGGATCCTTCATTAGTCATCAATTACATGACAGTAACTTGTTAGATTTAATGATAAGTTCGGATGTATATATCAACAAAACCAATGACCCAACTACAAAGGATAATAGCTTGTCCAAGTTATGGTCTGAGAGATATAGTTTGAAGAACAAGAGCTACGGAGGTTTTACATACATCATCAACAATAATTATCAAGAACCAATTCGTTGCTTCTCAGAGCCTTCAATCAAGAAAGATATTAAAAGCGAACAACCCGTATCACCGCCTGCTGCCGAGCTTGCAGGTGAACCTCGAAGAAAGAAGAAAACAATAAAAATGAATGCAAGAAAGTTCTTTTCTATTTAAAGAATAGTAATACATACAAGCCTAGAATTGAACCTTAACTATCTCTCTTAAATAGTAATTCTTTAAGAAAATCGGCGGATCTCTTTTGTTTACCACTCTCTGATTGAATCGGATTAGAACCTAAAGATATAGGTTCAACGGGGTCCTGTCCATAGATGGATTGAACAGAGTGTCCACCCACAGGATTCTTCTGTGACGATTGTTGTTGCTGTAAGGGCGGTTTCCCACCATTTAACAAGGCCAATAAGCCCTGTCCAGAATTTCCTGTCTCGCCGTGTGGGCTAAGACTGCTTCTTTGCTCATTAGAAGGAGCTGGTGGCTTACCACTATTTAATAAATTTAACAATCCTTGTCCTTGGATGTTGGTAGCATGGCCGAATACTGAAGATTCAGCTTGTCGTTGCGGCGGTTGTTGGTCTGTAATCAAATTATCTATATTCTCACCATGTTTCAAAATTCGAATTTTCTTTGGTACATCAGATGGGCGAGCCTGCTGTTGGACGTTGGAATGAAATTGTTGCGGTTGAATAGGTTGCTGAGGCAAAACCGGTTGCAGTTGGATCTTAGCTTGTGGTACAACTGGTTGTTGATATCTTCGCTGGGGCAGTATTGACTGCAGTTGTTGTTGTTGTTGTTGTTGTTGTTGTTGTTGTTGTTGTTTTTGGTAGAACCCCCTTCCCTTTCCACCATGACCAAACTCATCAATCAAATGGTCAACATCTTCTTCATCACTGGCAATGTCAAAGTTAGCAAAATCCGTTCTTCCCAAAATCATGCCATTATCAAATCCATTACCGTCTTCAAAATCTTCAAAATCTTCAAAATCTTCAAAGTCCTGAAAGTTATCTTGAGTGTCTTGGGAAAAATTGGCATATTCTGCACGATTGCTTGCTTCTAAAGTTTGTTCAAGAGTGGGCGATATCATTGTAGGAGACCTATTCTTATTCAAAATACCGAGCAATTCAATCCCAGCATCTTGTGAAGATGCATTTCGCAACATAGCATCTGGATGGTGATCAGAAGTATGACTCTTATGCTTTTTGAGTATATCCATCAATTCAGTTGCAGGGTTAAGCTCTGGTGACTTATGTAATATAGACATGATCTTAGCGGATGAATCCTGGTCTATTTTCTTCTTCTCGGTTTTCAACATTCCCAATATTTCCTTCGATGAGTCTTGAGAAACGGGCGAGGACTCCTTCTTAGGGCCCAAGAGCTTTAGTAAGTCTTCTGAAGCTTTGTTCTTCCCTTCTGGTCTTTTTAATAATGTCATCTTTTTCTTTACGGGAACAGTCGATCTCTGCTTCCTGATGGATTCTTCAATTTCATTGGAAGCCTCGGGCTTACCAAATATAGGAGGGACACTTTCTGGCTTTGAAGGTTTCTTTAAAATATCCATTATCTTATTGGAACTTTCTTTAGATTCTAATTTCGGAGTTTCCGTTTTTGACTTATGAAGAATGTTCAATAATTCATTGGTATTTTCTTCTTTCAACTGGTTTACCTCTTCTTCAACTGGTTTTGGTGGTTTCTTCGGGAAAACACTTAATAATTCCTGTGCTCGAGATCTGATACTTTCCGATTCGATTGACTTTCCAGTGATAGACTTATTGCTTTCCTCCTTCTTCTTATTTGGCTTGGTTGTCAAAAGAGATAACAACTCCTTTGAGTTCACACTTCCTTTACGTATGCTTGGCTTTTGGAGAGTTTGCGGATTTGGTTGAAGGTAATTTGGATCATTGGCTGGGAAATTCATAGGAGTTTCTGGAGATATTTGATGCTGTGCCAAGGGAATAGGACGAAGTTGTGGGGTCAATATAGGTGGGGGAGGGAATGGTGTTGCTCCTGGCATACCTGGAAAATTATACATTGGGAATGATGGATGAAATTGTTGTCCACCAAAGAATGGAATTTGATTTTGTAAATGGACTGGAACAGGTACGTTTATCATCATTGGTGGAGGTGGAATATTTGATGGCGTACCTGACACATCAATCGAAGGTATCGTGTTAGTTGAGGTCAGACCCACTTTTTGAAGGATGTTTAATAATTCTCTGCCAGCATCAACGTCTTCTACTTGTTCATTAATACCTAATAGATTCTTCAACTTAATTTCAGCCTGTAACATCAATTCTTCTTCACTCAACACTCCCTTGTTCTTATTAATCCACCTTAATAACGGTTTAAGTACCGTGCCCACAATGAAATATTGATTAGGATTTGTTCTATTCTTTTTTTGGATAGACTTAATATCATGCCATTGAATCTTTGAAATTTCAAATCTTGCAATTGGTTCAAAATTATAATCTTCAGGAACATTCTTCACCAAGAAAATCTTATAATTCTTACCTCTTATAGTTCTTTCCAAAACATCATTTTCATTTATCAAATCCAGACAATTGAAACCAGTTTCTTCTTCAACTTCTCTTACTGCACAATCAATATCTGATTCCCCTTTTGAAATCTTCCCTCTTGGAAAAGACCATGTATTGGATTCGGTACCTTTAACCAATACAACTTTAGATAAATCTTTATTCATCAATGCAACACCTCTAACCGGGATAGTTGATTTATATTTTCCAAATCTTGAAAGGGCATCAGAAGGATCACCCCATTTCCAAATCAATGGGCATTTCTCTAATACTTTAGCAGAAAAGCTTTTCATTTTCATAGCTGGGAATTCAGGGTATATCTGTCTTATAAAATCGGAATAGAACCATTGTGCTTCTTCAACTTGGAAAAAGACCCTCTCTATTGATGATAAATCTTCTTCGGGTACATTAAGTACGAATCGAACTAATAAATCTTCAAGAACTCGATCAAGTGATTGATTAGCCAATCCATCTCGCAACTGTATCGACATTATCTGTACTTATATGCTTAATTGAATTTGCTCTTAGGATTATTTTAAAATGGAAAACGTTGTTGGACTTGAAATGTCATTTTTTCTTTTGTTCTTTCAAGTTGCAACGAAGTTTGTTGGTTATGTCACGCATCCGGGTAAATTGAAATATTTAATTACGCTGAGTATTTCCACCACCAAAACTGACTGGTTTTTTTTCAACTGGCAAAGATCATTTATGGATTTTAACATTTAAACAGGAAATAAGTCAGAAACATGCAAAGAACATTCATAAGGACACTTTCACAACAACCTCAAACTCCAAGAAAAGTTCCTCGATTTGTGAAAACATATCTCAACGTGGGAACCCCTCCTCAGAAAAAGCCACATGAAATCACCCATCCAATTGGTTTGACTACTCCGGTGTTACTTAATCATAAGTTATCTGATACTTACAAGCTCAATAATATATATCATGAACTTTTTAGTGCTGAGGCGAAAGAAGCCCGTCAGAAAAAGCTCGATTATGAACTTCAACACTCTCCTCTTTACGAGGCCAAATGTTTTCGTAATACCAATGGGAAGATTTTCTCTCCACCAATATCATATTTCAAAGCAGATAAGTCAAAGTATTTCCCAGATTTCATTGCAAAGACTTTAAGTGGGGAAAAAGAAAGGAGCTTGTATGATTCTTTGGATGGTAAAGTCAGTATTGTGAATATTTTTAGTTCAGTAACTGGTGAAGAATGTACGAGGACCTATTATAACGTGGATGGTAAAGATTACTATCTTAAAGATCATGCTAAATTCCAAGAGGAATTTCCAAGCTGTCAAATTATGGATATAAATATTCCACAGAATTGGCTAAAAGGATTTTTCTTAAACTTATCATTATCAAACATAAAGAAGATGGTTCCTCAAGAGCGATATGACAATTACTTCATATTACCTGACCATATCTTTCAATATTCCATAAGACAGGAATTAATGTGTGATAACCTGTATACTGGATATGTTTACGTCTTGGATCCACTGGGTAGAGTTAGATGGGCTACTAGTGGATATTCAACTGAAGACGATTTGAAATTGATGTGGAAGGTTGTTAAAGGGTTACAGAAGGAAATAGCCAACTCACCCGATGCATAGATAGTATGTATATATACTGTAAATAGAGAGTTCCATTAATAGATTCAATAAGCTCACTCCAGGATTCACGTATCAATTTATTTTGCAACACCAAGAACATATATTACCCGGATAAATCAAAAATTGCTTCTCTTATAAATGGTGATCCAAAAAAAATATAAATAATCATCTCATCGGTTTACCATTTCTTCTTCAGCTAACTAAATTAGTTAATAAGTGTATGTAAATAATCATGCAACAGCAAACACTAACAAATGAAATGATGAACTTTTCAATTGGGAATCTCTCTGACTATAATCCAAATATAAAACAACTGGAGAAAACCATTTATTAATTGATTTCTGAATTACTCATGGAGTGTTTGCGAAGATATTTTCTATATTATGAATCACCTTACTAACATAATTGATAGTAACACTTGATACGGAAGTATGATTTAAATAATTTGCTGACTATGTCGACATGATCTATTATATCGGATCGGTGACATTCCCCCAGATCCTCTAGTTGTCGATCTTACAATCTGAATCTGAACCACCGTTGTCAGCTAATACGCAGAATTGAATAGATAGAGATGAGAAAAATCTGGATAGATACAAGCCAGTGATTAACATCAATTTACGTATAACTCTGTGTAGGTGTTTTGAGAAGGATTCTTAAATGGAGTTAGACCCCCTGTCAGGCTTATCTTTCTGATATAGCATTCTTTTTCGAATTCAGTATCTTTACCGAGAAGTATTCACGAGCTCAATATGTACCCTATACTTCTTTCCGTCAATTTCCAAGTACAACATGACCGGAATCTCTAATAGTTTCCTGTACCTATCTAGTTTAAACAGACTCGCAATGATCCAATGACCCATTAGTCTTTACTCCTCTGAACGTCGTGCCAGCTTCATGGTAAAGTACCCAGCTTCCTTGTATTGTCCTGGTTTAGATGACTGATAGCTGCCAAGCCTAGGGCTCAACCCCTAAATACTTTCATCTGTCACATGATATAATATTTGCAGCAGAAAATTTTTTTCACAAAGGTGCGTACCAGTCGCATCATACACTCACAATTTTTCAAACAACTATTAAATTAATATACTATTGTATTTCTTCTTGTTCCCTAACAACGTCAACTAATAACAGTAACAATGTCTGCTCAAATCAACAAGGAAAAGGTCGAACAAGAACCAGCTCAACAAATCCACAAGATCAGAATCACCTTAACTTCTACCAAGGTTAAGCAATTAGAAAATGTTTCTGCTAACATTATCAGAAACGCTTCTCAAAACAACATTGTCAAGAAGGGTCCTGTTAGAATGCCAACCAAGGTTTTAAAGATCACCACCAGAAAGACTCCAAATGGTGAAGGTTCTAAGACTTGGGATACTTATGAAATGAGAATCCACAAGAGAGTTATTGACTTACAAGCCCCAGCTGCTACCGTTAAGAAGATTACTCAAATCACCATCGAACCAGGTGTAGATGTTGAAGTCACCATTGCTGCTTAAATTTATGCGTCTGCATAAATTATCTCGCGGAATGGTATATATCTAATTTTCTTGGGACGGGTTTGATTTGATTGATGGATATACCTAAATAAGATCGATAGGGAGTAACGAAGAATATTTTATTCGATGAGAGGTAGCTTTTTGAGGACATTATATCCAAGTGCTCTAGGCGTACCGTATATTTTAATTAATATACTGACGTTGTGGTGTTGCTATCAGGATTTGGTATAATCAGTTGATTTTATTTATGATTTATCTGTTAACATTAATGATATACTTTTGTATTTGTTTTGAGAGAGATTGATGTATATTATCTATACTTTAATATTATTACCATTAAACTAATAATTGTACACTAAGTTCATACTACGTGTATCTTACTCGTAGGATTTATTGAAAATACCTGGGGGAGGCATATCAAATATCGTTTGCAACAAGTTCAATTAGAAGTCAATATGATGACTGTCAATATGCGCGAGACAGTTATAGATAGATGTAGTACCAGTTTTCTTGAACGGAGCACTCGTGTTATTCCGAGAAGTCACAAGCATGATGCTCAATAGTTTCGGATTTATGTTCCCGTTTTAGGAGTAATTACGGCTCCGAATATCGCCGATGTAACCAACAGAAGAATTTACCAGTAAGAGTATGCCAAGGGCTTTGGCTACAGTGTCGGTTGACAATTTGACTATATGGGGTACCCTTATCTTTCGTATTGTGTTGTTTTAGAGATTACTGCACATCATATGATAATTTGATACTGTTCTTAAAATGATTCGGAATTGATAAAAGTTTCTTTTTGCGTAGTTCATTTGTTCCTTTTTAAATGACGATAAAGAAACGCTTTCTCCTTTTCTAAAAAATCCTTTTTTATTGACAAGAGTATAAATCTATCGTGTCCATTGGGATTACTATAACTATTTGGCTCGTGTCCATAGCTAAGTGGACCTTTATCTTCTTATACCCTCCTGTCCAATAGGACTCAGCTGAACAAACAAGAAAAAAAAATACTTTTTAAAGTTCCCCCGGAGATTTCGTCCCTTCCATTTCCCTTACCGTTTTCATTTAAAGGAAGTACTTCGACACCACACATAATTGTATATGCCAAAACACTTAATCACCATTGGCTACAACGGACCACAATAGAATAAATTCATAGAATAATGGCTTACATACTTGCAATTAGACCGAAGTTGTTATTGTTAACTAATAAGCAGTTACAAACAATAGGTAAACGTTTATCATCAGCATCACCTAAACTTATAGCATCCAATAGGTATTTACAATCACCAAGACTACTTTCAACAACAGCAGCTTCTGCTAGTAAACAAACTACCAAATCATTCAAGAAAAGAAATGTTGCGTTAGTTTCTGGTGTAATCATTGTTGGTTCATACATCACGTTTAATCAATCAAACTACTATAATTTAGATACATTACCGTCTCCACCACCAACACCTATTCCTCAAACCAGTGGGAAACTCATTGAAGACAAGCGATACTTTTCAACATCGACTTCATCAATGCATCAAAAAAATTCAATCTCACAGCAACAGCACAAAGAAGGGGTGTTTTTATTGAATGATGAACAAGTCAGTGCCAAGCTCCGTCAATTTGAGGAATCATATTTTGTTAATAGAGGAAAGGGTGTAACTCGATATGACATCTGTCAACTTGCGTCAAATTCTCCAATTGAAGATGATAGATCAGAAGAAATTGTCCAGGTTCCCATTTTACAAGATAACAATATCAAGATGTTAACTGACTGGATGTTTTTCGGAGTGTTTGACGGTCATGGCGGATGGACTACTAGTTCAAAGTTGCGTGATCAATTGATTGGTTATATCATACATGAATTAGGTACTATTTTCAAACCTGTTCCTAATAATGATGAGGGATTAAGATTTGTCCCCAATAGTGCCACTATTGATCAAGCTATCAAGAATGGTTTCCTCAAGTTAGATCATGAACTAGTCAACAAGAACATAGAGAAGTTATTAAATGATAACAATAAAGCTAAAGCAGCTGAATTATTGATGCCAGCATTAAGTGGTTCTTGTGCATTACTTTCGTTCTATGATACAAATTCGAAAATGTTGAAAGTCGCAGTTACAGGTGATTCTCGTGCTATTCTTGGGTCATTCAAGGATAACAAATGGACAGTACGCCAATTGAGTATCGACCAAACTGGTTCCAATCCTACTGAAGTTGCCCGTATCATAAGTGAACATCCCGATGAACCAAAAGTAGTAAGAAATGGTCGTGTTTTAGGTAGTTTGGAACCTACCAGGGCATTTGGTGATTGTAGATATAAACTTCCAGCACTGATCCAAGAACGTATCTATAAACAATTTTTTGGAAAACGTTTACCTAATTATCTTTCATCGCCACCTTATGTCACAGCAGAACCAGTCATAACCACCACTAAAATCAACCCAGAAAATAATGATTTCTTAGTCATGGCTTCTGATGGACTCTATGAAATGCTTACGAATGAAGAAATTGTTGGGCTTGTGGTGAAATGGATGGAGAAGGAAAAAATGATCAAGCCTCAAAAATCATTCTGGAATAACGTATTAGGACAGAATGAAAATAAATTACCTGAAGTTAATGATATTACAAATGACAAATCATCTAAGAAACCTGTCCATCGTCCAAATAAACCTACAAACTTCCTCTTGGAAGATACAAATGTAAGTACCCATTTGATCAGAAATGCATTATCGAACGGAGGATCAAAAGAGCAAACAGCAATGTTGATTTCTATCCCAAATCCAGTGAGTAGAAGATATAGAGATGATTTGACCGTCACGGTGGTGTTTTTCGGTAGTGACACCAAGGGTATTAATGAAGATGGCAAATTGGAAATTAACGCAAGGGCGACTACTGGCGGTGTTGATTCAAGTAAACCAAAGTTATAGTGTGGTCTGTACCAAACAGATTCTATGATGTACATAATATGAGAGATATAGTGATCGATTTTTTTTTGTTTAGTTTAATTTATTTATCCTTAGAAAGTACCGTAGTTGGACTTTAATATTTAGACTCTATTACAATGCCGGTATATTTCCGTGGAGCAATTAATCAGCAACCATTACTCGATTTGGTAGCCGTGTCATGATATTTTCGAGGGAAACATCAGGTTGTACGTATAAAATCAGAACAGTTTCAGAAACTTTGATTTAAGTATTTACAAATAATATGCTTAATGTGTTCACAGATAGTTTAATATGAAGACTGATAGCTTAACTTTATATTCTGGTATATTAAAGTGAGTTAATTAAGTTTGTTCCGTGGGATATTTCCCTATTGTATCTTCTTTTTCTCAGTTGCCCCACATCGTTTAATCAATTTTCTCCCCACCGAAAAAAACCATCAATTTATTCACATGAAGAAACCAACACACTTTATTCACCTTGTTTCTTTTCATTCAGAGAATATATAGAGAGAGTAAGAAAAGATGTCTGCAGTTAAAATAGAACAAGAAATTGGCATTGAAGCCACTACCATAACTACTGGTGAACAGCAACAAAGCAAAGAACAAGCAGCTGAAGATGTTGTTCCGCGTACTGCTTCTGATGCCATTCCAACTTCTGCAGAAGATGACTTGGATGATTTGGATGATTTATTAGATGATTTCGCTGACGATGTATTAAGCAAGCCACCAGGAGCTGCTTCCACTGCTGATGCTACTGTTCCAGGAGCTGATTCTAAATCAACAACGGCTGCTGATCCAACTGATGCTGATCCAACTGATGCCTTCGGCATAGCTGATCTTATCAAAGATCTCAACATCCAAGACCCAGAAACTCAAGCACAATTCTCCAACCTTGTCCAGCAATTTGAGCTTAACCACCGAAACGAAATTGAAGCTGAAGAGTCCAAGCCAAATTTCGAGTATGTGATGAAAGAAACCATGGAAAGACTCAAGAAATCAGGTGAAACGATTGATGAAAAAATTAAGAATGATCAAATGGGAGGTAACCCTGAAGATATGTTATCACAACTCTTAGCTGGTTTGGGTGATGATGCTGGCGATTTAGATATGTCTAAGATGTTAGGTGAAATGTTGGATCAACTCTCCTCAAAAGAAATCCTTTATGAACCTATCAAAGACTTAAACTCCAAATTTCCAGAATATTTATCTAGCAATAAATCAACATTAGAAGAAGAGAAATATAAGAACTATGAAGCTCAGTATGAAACAACTAATCAAATATTAGCTATATTCGATACACCTGGTTATTCAGACGATAATAAACAATTGAGAGACCAAGTTAATACTTTATTAGAATCATTACAAGAATTAGGACAGCCACCAACGGAATTAGTGGGTGAAGGTGGTGAAATTCCTGGATTAACTGGTGCTAAAATGGACCAGTCTTTGGGGTTTAACGATAAGGACTTACCTCCAGGATTTGAAAAAGAATTAGAAGAAGGGTGCAAACAACAATAAAAACGTGGAGGAATTAGTATCACTAAAGGCAATTCTTTAAGTAATGTTTAATCTATTCAATTTCAATATATATAGTTCAAATTATAAGGTAGTATTGATTTTTCTTGGGAAAAGCATGATGTCATTTCATTATTTTCAGGTAAAACATAACTCAATGACTCATTCTAAATAGCAACAAACAAATACAGTGCAACCACCTTTGCTCTATTAGTGATTTCAACCCTTTATCCCTCTTTATCTCAGATTTTTCTTCGTTTTGTTTATATTATTGGTAGCGCGGCTGATTAGTCATTTCAATGCTTCGCCATGATGAACCATATTTAAACCACGCACTTTTGCTCTCAAATGGGCTTCTTTTAATGGTTTTCGTTATATAGATATTTATATCAACAAGGAGTAATTAAGCAAGTAGAAATGTTGACAGTGCTAGAAACAGTGGCAGTAAAAGAGTATGGTGCTATATACGTCCCGGAAGAGTATCAGAATAGTGACATCACGAAGCAGGTCTCAATTGAATTTGTCAATACTTTTGCAATTGAGTTATTGGCAATGAATTATGTCCTAGATGAGGACCTCTTCAAGGAATTACAAAAACTTTCAAGTGAATTCGGTGATAAGTTGGTTGAAATAATTGCCATATTGAAAGAGCAACTTGGTGCCCACGTTACTTATGAACCTATGTACCCTAATTTCCCTAAACAAGTGGTGGAGGCTTCAGACTTAGAATTATTTGTGAACGCGATGGTTCATTATTGGACTGGAGGCGAACTAATCCCCGTATATATCAAAGAGAAGAGATTGGACTTTGATGACAAGAATCCGGTGACAGTTATTAAGCGACTAAGTTTGGAGAAATTGAAAATAGAGTTTGAGAAATTGATTATTGCGAAAACGGCTATCCCACCTCAATTCGATGATTTTATCATCGAGGCATGTTTGTTAGGTTGGGTGGATGATTTCAGGAAAACCAATGATGAGATTCCATTTAGAGAAACGTCATGTAAGATAGCTGTCATATACCTCGAGCAAGACAAGCCAATGGATTATTTCGTTAAAACAACCACAGATATGTTACGTATTATGGCGGTATATTCGGGGGCATCTGCCAGTTTGAAAGACAAATGGAAAATTAAATCAATGAAACGAAAACATAGAAGGGCGTTGGTAAAGGAGTTGGAAAGAGTTATAAATATCGAAGATGTGAAGCGTCATCCTGGTTGTTGGGTTATTGCATTTCATTGTCTCCATGTAGGTGAATATCATGGGAAAGTGGCTAAGGTTGCCAACCGCTTTAGAAACGAAAATAATGTTCACACAAAGAATACCATTCTTGCTGAAGCTATCGAGAAACAAGATACAAAGAAGGCGGTCGATATTCTTGAAAACATGCCTTCGATGTTGGCACGTCACTTGGATAAGTTAGCCAGAGATGCTACACCTGAAAATTTGGAGTACCTATTAGATAAATTTACTAAAGTTGCGGAAACAGTGCAATCAAAGATCTTATTGCAGGCTCTTGGTCACTTTAAAGGCAACGGACAAACTGAAATAGCCTCAGTATTTGTTGGAGATAGAATAATTATTAAGAAAGAGAAATCGCAGCAGAATAAGCTCTCGGAAGTATTGTCGAACCGTGTATCAATAATTATCAGGACATCCCTCATAAATAAATATAAGCAATCAAATATAATTCCAGAAAAGAAAGTCTACATCAACCCCATTGCATCCAAAGTTCTTCTTCCACTCCAATTGGATAAAGTCTCCGCTTCTAATAAAAGATCAATAGCTCGTGGCTCCCGTCTCCCCATCGATCTCATTCCTGAGGATTCCACCAAAAATACCCTTCGTCTTTTCGTCCACTGGATTGGCCGAGATATTGATCTTCTGGGCTATTTCGTAAATGAAGACTTCACCTCCTGTGAGGCGATAGCCTACTACGAACTCCGTTCAGGATATTCTGTTCATTCCGGGGACATAACCAAAGCTCCCGCCCCGCAAGGAGCATGTGAATTCATCGATATCGATATCTCAAAGGCTTTGGCTGACGGAAAACGATATGTATCCATGGATGTTCGAGTCTTTTCTGGACCGGATTTTGTTGATCATGAAGAATGTTTTGCTGGGTTTATGCTCCGCCTGGGTAGTCTCTTCGATGAGAATGGACAAGTTGCACAATATGGTGAAGTATTCGATGCTAGATCTGTAAGAGTGAAGGTTGATTTAACATCGTCTTCGAAGTCGACGATACCTTGTTTGTTTGATTTAAAAAAGAGAGAGGTGATCTGGTTAGATATGCCATTGAATATAAATACCCTAGGACAAAATAACTTGGCTGCAAACAAAGAAGAGGTAGATATGAAATTAAAAGCTTGCTTGGAATTAGAGAAGATAAAGATAAACATTAAAGAGCTTGTTGAATTACATGTCTCGGCATGTGGAGCAACTTTGGTTGACGGTAGAGAAGATGCTGATTTTTCTGTTGGATTAGGTGATGGTGATTTAGATATTTATGATTTTGCAACTATCAACTCGAAATGGATATAAATATATACCCTTTATATATATATATAATATTATA
>LQMZ01002299.1:5016-20390 GCA_001655765.1 Hemisphaericaspora gorwae
ATTAAAAAAAAAATTAATTTATTTATTATTTAAAAGAAATTTGAATCCGCCTTCTTTCAATTTTATGTTCTCTTAATCTTTTTAATCAATAAGAGATTACTTATTCTAATAGATTCCACCTTTTGCATATATATACCAATACTACTTACTTACTTACTTCCTACCTACCACCACTTATAGACTAATTCACAATGTTTACAAGATCACTCGTACAACAAGTTTCTAGACAAATTATCAGAACAACACCAAAGGTTTTCATTCCAACCATCACCAGAACTGCTATACCTCTTGTTACCAAAAGATTATACCATGAGAAAGTTATAGACCATTATGAAAATCCAAGAAATGTTGGTACTTTAAATAAGAATGATTTGGATGTTGGTACTGGTTTAGTTGGTGCTCCAGCATGTGGTGATGTCATGAGATTACAAATTAAAGTTGATGAAACTACTGGTACAATTCAAGATGTTAAATTTAAGACTTTTGGTTGTGGTTCAGCAATTGCCTCAAGTTCTTATGCCACAGAATTAGTTAAAGGTAAGACATTAGATGAAGCTTTACAAATTAAGAATACTTTTATTGCCCAAGAATTATCTTTACCTCCTGTTAAATTACATTGCTCGATGTTAGCTGAAGATGCAATTAAATCAGCTGTTAAAGATTATAAATCAAAGAGAGCTGCTAGAAAACCAACATTAGGTCCTGAAGCTACTGTTGCTTCCACTCTTTCTGCTGGATCAGCAGTTGCTTAGAGTTTATTGTTGAACGCTATTTTACGTATATTTATTAATTAATTTTTTTTGCTTTTTGATTTTGATTTTAAGGGTTAGGGTTCTTTAAGTCGTTTATTCTACATTTGCAGTCATATATAGTTTTATTTTTACTAAATGAAATACTGTTGATACCTTTGTCTATATGTATTAATCTCATCGGGTCTCGTTTTAATTGGCGGAAAACGTTGACTCGAAAATCTTTTTTTTTTTAACTCCGTTTGCTGAATTTTACACACTCCCGGTGGTGTGGAACAAAAAGTCCCGGAGAGGTTTCCTGTTGATCACATATTGGGTTAACATTTAAGAGAAGAATATACTGCAATTGTATGTACATTCGAATAAATAGGTCAAAGAAATGACAGAAAGAACATACCAAGTTCTCGTAAAAAAAACGGCCAAAGTGAAATCGAGACATGGTCATAATACATCAGGGCTGCAAAATAAACCATGCTGGCTGATCTCATTCAACTTGACAACTATTTATCAACTCCCTTTTGCGACTCCGTTCGACCTGTTCTTATTAAACAATATTCTCTTGTAATATCCCAAATTGTTAAGTTGAACATCTGTACCATGTAGACAAATCTCATCTAAATCCAAGATGACTTTATATATCTAACAAACACTTTACCTAAAAAGCCAGTCTCTTCAACTTCACAATGATTAAACTTGAAATAGTAAACACTAATCATTCCTAAAGTTCCAATCAAATTTATCAATCCCAAACCAATTTTTTTCCATCGTTGATTAAATTTATGTTGTAATTTTAACATTCCATTTATCATATGATAACTTATACTCCAAATTAATCCAGTCAAAGCTAATGTGTTAATCCAAGGGAATTTCAAATTCAAAACATATGAAATATAATCTAAATTTACCAAACTTGAATCCCCATCATTTGTCAATGGAATATATCTAAATTTATAAAAATGATAAAGTAAACAAGGTAATACAACATATCCAGAAAATTGTAACGGGGTGATTCCAAATGTAGTTGAAATCCATGATTTCTTATATCCTAATCCAAAAATATTAGAAATTCCACCAAGTCCAATATCTTCATCTTCATCACTAATTTTTAATTTATCATTATCATTTGAACTTCTTCTTCTTCTTCTATTGGTATTCATTCTGATAACACGAATCCCCAAACCGGAAATCACATGCGACATGGAACTTGCATATATCACACAACTTTCATATAATGGTAATGATTGGAATACCGCCTTGGCCATCGAGAATACATCTTCCTTTATATCATTATCAATTGGCAATATAGGAACCACAATTACCGAAGTAAGATGAATACCCAAGAAAGAAACAAAGGTGTATGCACTATATCTTTGGATTTTGTATAAGATTGGGAGTAACCATGACTTTTTACGTGGTGAAGGAGGTGGAAGAGCATGGGTGGAATCATTAGTTAACACGGAATGAATATTGTCTGTGGGTTCTTCCAATGGAATTGGATTTATTTTCTTAAGATCGACGTGCTTGACCATTGGTGTAAAATTGAGTAAAGTGTAAATCGAGTAAAGCGAAAGAGAAGATGAAGAAGATGAGCAAAGGTGAGATATATTTAATGGGGTTTGCGATTAGAGATTGGAACCATTTTTTTTCTTCTCTCTCTGCAAGAAAATACACGAACCGATAGAGCCAATCAATATAAAAGAATTAGCAATTTCATTTGGGGAATTGGTCTGAACTGTGATTAACCAGACAGGACAATAAACGATAACTGAAAGAGTATAAGCAGAGACTATAAGTTGAAACTGCCACTGTTGGCCACTATCTATGAGCCACGATGTCACTCTTCTTTCCCTTTATCTTCTTCGCCCCCTCCATAAAAAATCAGTCGTGTACTCCCGTCATTCTTCTGGTACACATATTTTTTTCTAAAGGACCACCATCATCCACCACCCCATCCTTCATTGTGATAAAGAAAGGGCAAAACCTCTGTAGATATCTAGACCGATCCACACAACATGTCATCCTCATCATTCTCACAGACACGGTCACAGGCATTAAACTTGGAAAAACAAACAGAACAACTTCTTTCCCAATACTCACAATTTCAACCACAACAAAATCTTGAACCAACACCAGAAGAAACTAAACTTATAAATAACATACAAGATATCTTAGATAAACGAAACGTAACCATTAATAAATTAAATCGAATTTCCGAATCAGTTGATATTTCAACTTCAAAACTCCAACAATTAACTAGACATCGAGAAATTCTTCAAGATCATAAATTCACCTTTGATCGAATTTCAAATCAAATCCAAGAAGATAGAAATCGAAATAATCTTCTCTTTTCAGTTCAATCCGATATAAATGCCCATAAGAAACAAACACACTCCCAGGATGTTCAAGCTGCCAATGATTATATTTTAGAAGAATCACAAAGAGTCGATCATGCAAATAGTATAGCTGATAGATTATTACAATCAGCATTTGATACTCGTGATGAATTATTGAATCAGCGACAATATTTAACAAATGCTCAGAGTAAGATGTTTAGTACTTTACAGAATATCCCGGGGATAAATGTTTTGATTTCAAAGATTAATACTAGGAGAAAGAGGGATACTTTGATCTTAGCTAGTGTGATTGCATTATGTATTATTATTTTGTTCTTTCTTTGAGTGAAATAAACTGGGAAAGGGTATAGAGTAGAGAGTTAATAAATTGAAACATATATGATGTTCGTCCAACAAATTCACTTTAAGGATCTGAAGATAGTCGGCCATATAGTTAATAAACTGGTTCTATAGGTAATGCAAGAATTTAATACAACACAAAGAGAAACGATTCTTTAATTCTTAAACCCTAACTTCGTAACTATTCTTCATATGAACACTCATAGCTCTACAACCTGTAAATTTCAGTTGACAGTACGATTCAATTAAATTAATCCACAAGGACAAAATGTACTCACAAAAAAGTGGTATACCAGGAAGTATTACCAAACAAAAAAGGATTGCAAGCGATGATAAATCGCACCAGGCCTCCATGTGAGCTGCCTTAGCTCCCACCTATAACGAAGCGTCGGTTTTAACTCCGGATCCTTTAACGATCAATCTGAATAAGTTGGCGAAATGTAAAGGATCCCAAGCTAGAACAGATCCTCCGTAATAGGTGGTAGCGAGGGTAACTCCTTGGTGGACCAGTGGAGAAAAGAGACAAGAACATTCTGTAGAAAAATCCAAGAGAAAGTGGAACCATTTGTAGAAAAATCCACGGAGAAGTTTTAAGGATGAATAAGATTTTTAAATAAGCCCCCCAAAAAAAAATAGCAACTTAAAAAATAATCCTTGTGATGTAATTTTTAACACGATATTATTCGGCAATAGTTTTATCAAAATAATCAATCAAATCCATCAACAGAAGTTTGCAGCAACATATATCAAACCATTTGCAGACAATTAAAACAAACCAAGAAGTCAAATGCTGGACGACATTCATCAACAAATCCTTGCTATTAAGCTTAAACGTATTCAAGAATTAAACAATCGATTGAAGGAAACATTGAAACGAGAAAGAATACCAGCATCAACAGCCGGTGGACTGTATGTATACCTTGCATCTGTCATCCCAGAGAGAAAACCACCAACTGAAAACGAAAGAATACTAACAAGTATATAGAATTATAAGTTTCATTGAGGAGACTCCAGATTATTTAATCCCTTATAATTGGCGATTACCTCAAGACCAAAACAAATTTGCTCAATATAAGAACCTTAAGAAAATGCGTCGGCAACAACGTAGGAAACTTAAGTGGTGTGGCTTTGGATAATCCAATAATCAATGACTAATGTTTCGTTTCCCGCTATGTATAATTCTCCGTGTATAAACTACAATAAACTATCTAAATTTAAATAAAGTGTACAAATTTACCATACGTCCTACATATTAAACATTTCTAACCACCTCTTTGTGGTTCTTCTTCCTTCTCATCAATAGATATCTTCCTCAAATGGTCCATACTCTGGTTTCCCAAAGTAAAATCACTCTGGGTTTCATCATCACCACAACCACAGTCATAATCCTCTAAAATCTTAGTACAATCATATTCCGGTTTCTTTAATACTTTATTAACCTTATTATGAACATCACATCCCCATAATGCAGCTACCTTTCTCGAACCAGTCTGAGGAGGAAACTTTTCTAACAACTTGATAAAATGTCGAGCACAATCACCACAAGGATATACCTGAGCAAACATATATAAAAAGCTTCTTAATGTTTCACGCTCCTTTTCACTTGGATCATCAGGGTATCTAGCTAAGACAGTATGGAATAATCTCCAAGAAGAACGACCAAGTTCAGCCTTTAAAGTTGCATTTGACATTTTTGGCATGAATGGCGTTTTGGTATATTTTAATTCTTGTACATTTTGTGCATCTCCATTCTGTACAACAATATTATCATCTTTCCTTTCTTCAATGTCATCTTCCTTTAAAACTGCCTGATTGTTTTTATTTAGGGTTATTGGTGGGTTGTTTCCAAGCGAAACCGAGTTTTGCGTGCTTGACATGAAGTATATTATGCCGACAAGAACAGCAAAAAACAACGTCGTCACTATTGGTCTTTTAAATGTCCTCATTACTTGAAATTTTGGTTATATAGTCTATAATAATACAAGGAGAACCTTCTGTTTAGAAATTCAACCTTGGTATTTAACATACATGCATTTTTTTTCCCACATCATCCATGGTTAGGAGTGCAGGATCGTATGATAGAAGTGACAAATTAGGGAATAATATCGTAAACGACAATGTCGTTCCATGTGAAACAGGGTATCAATGAAATGCTGATCAATATGAGCTTGTTGCTAAACTGAATTAAACATGTATAAGCAGTCTAAAGCCTGTGTATGTCAAATTTGGAGTATATTAAAAAGTAAACCTTCAGGTAACGTGGAGAAAGAGAACAGGTAATTACTTCTTGAATCATATATCATGGCCCAACTACAGCCCTGGACGATTATCAAAAATCCCATTTTACAATTCACTAAGTTTTACAAAACAAAGAGATTCTAGCTACGAAAGGCAGCGAACGAGCACTCTTCAAGCATGCCCCAACAAGTCTTCATTACACTTTCTTGCAGTTCATGCGAATGGTCTAGGAATACCTCTTTACAAAATTGTATGTTATCTTTATAAACAAAAAAGAAGCGTATATGCATACATAAAATAAAACCCTTATTCCGTTAAATATTCTTTCTAGGAATAGTAGCGGCATCCAAAACCCCAGGCAAGGCTTCATTTCCAATGCTATACAACATCTTAATTCCACCAACCAACAACACTAACATCCCTAATGTAGTCCAAAGGAAAAGATTAGCTTCCACAGAAATATCCTTCTTTGAACAGTCAGATCCGACCCAAGTTGTAGTTTTAGAAGTTTTTTTGTTGAATGATGGAGTACATGCACAGGCCCAACTTGAACCTGATTTGACACATTTCCCATGATCGCTACAGTTATTAGTAGCTGCCTTACACGCATCCTCGGAATCAAACCCCTTGACCAAAGTGGACCCACGTTTAGTAAACACAGAAGAAAGTTCTGAATCTCTCTTTTGTACTTCTCTCATGTTTTTATGGGATGGGTTTGAGATAACTATGATGTTGAAGTGTGATGTCAAATTGTTCAATAGTTGAGTTAATACATCTTGGGAATAATTGTATGTTTGTGAATCTCCAATTTTATGTTTAATGGATAATAATGATGATAATTCTACAAAAATGGAGTCATTTGGGGATAATTTTGATTTGCTCAAGTGAATCAATTGAGATAATTCATTAATAAATAATCTATCATTGGATACTTTATAACCCAAAACTTGTTGATCACCTGTAGAAGTGAATGACTTCCAAATATTCATCAATTTTTCATTAAAATAATTGAAATGATCAATTAAACCTTCATGACTCTCTTTAGTGATTAATTTAATTTCTGGAGTTAACTGAATTAATTGATTACCTCTTTTGGATAACATTTTAGGTAATCTTTCAAATAACAATTGATGTACATCTTTCTTTTGTTTAATCAAAAATGAAGGCTCTCCAACCCGTTCAACACCTCTCAAGTAAACAAACAAGTTAGGCAATTCTTGGTCATCAGCATGTTGTTCATTAAGGAATTCAATGAATTTAGAGTCAGATTCACCTAATTTGAACTTATCTTCAATTCCCAACTTATCACCAAAGTATGCTAATGCTTCATGTTCAGAAATAGTTGAAATATTGGATGATTGGGGTTTGTTTAATTGATAGACAGATATATCCCTCACATGATGTCCCTTATTAGCTGATACAGTACCACTAAGAGCCAATAATGACCATGATACCAAATTGACAAATTTCATTGTGGTTTATTGGGATGGGATGGGTGATGATAAAAGAATGAATTTGGGAAACGTTGACCGTAGGCTTTTTTTGGTTATAATTTTTTTTTCTACTAATTATTACTGAGTTTTTCCTTACTGAAATTATTCATTGTGTAAAGTATCCCACTATCAAGAACATTTTGTAGATCAGAAGGGCAATTAATAAAAGGGTGATGGACTCAAGGAGCACAGCCTAAAAGAAAGTCACGGAAATATAGACATATATAAATTTATACAGATTGTAGATATACAAATATATTGCAAAAAGATTAGCTAATAAATTCTCCTAGAAAGTTTCATCCAAAGTTATAGTAGGAGAAGTTGGAAAATTAGTAGCATGTGGTCTCAATCTATTCTGATCATTGGTAGTGACTTTTAATCCTGGTTTGAATAAAGTCTTAGTTGAAGATCTTCTTCTTGAAAAATCAGGTCTTTCAGGAGATAAAGATCTTAATCTCACCTGTTCTTCTTCTTGTTGTGCTTGCAATTCATGAATTTGTTCTTCATCGTTATATTGAGACAAGTCAATACCTAATTTCTTCAAGTCACTCAAGACATTGAATTGTTTAGGTTCTGGTTCGACGTAATCATTATATATATTATTAGGATCGTTATGGAAGTTTTTGAAATTTTCCAAACTTTTTGTAACTCCCAAATTTGTTAAATTATCTGCTGACTTTGATCTATGCATCAAGTTTTCTTGTAATGATACTTTAATGTAAGGAAATAATGATAGTAATTCAGATTTAGTAGTTAAATAATTAAAAGCAATATTAGCCAGCGATTCATCATCAAATATGATAATAATTCGACTTAAGAAAGGTAAATTTGACCAATTCAGGATTTTTTCAATGAAATCATCATTATAATTCAATATACTTAACTTAATTTGATCTGCTAATGATAATCGTTTAGTATTCAATAACTGAGGTTTGTTTTGTTCAATTATAAAATCATCCTTGGTCAAATTATTAATAATTAGACAAGTCTTTGGAATATCAGGGAAATCAGAGTAACTGATTGAAGAAGATCTTGCAGGTGTTATATTTATATCCGACATATGTAGAAAGATATTTTAACTGAAATAAATTATCCCAGTTATATGTTATTGTGCTGGTCAAAATGAACCCCTTAAATTCTTTTTTGTTCTATTTTGTGGAGTTTTTATACTGGACCTAAACATCACTATTTGGCGATAGACAAAAAGAAATTCTCTTTAATGATCACCGAGCGCTACCACCAGATTAGCCTCAATTAGCACGAGAATTTACCACGAGAACAAAAGTTTTACACAGGAAAGAAATCGATGGACGGCTCCAAAAGAAAAATGCAAAACGAGGCACTGCTAGGCTCTCATTTGTTCCGGCCCCCCCTCCACCAAGCGCAAAAATTATTATCAATTAAACCATCGGAAATCAGTCCATAAATTTTATATTCCATCAGATAATCCTATACATCCGGTAGACAGGGTATTACTCGGCCGAGATTAATCTATATCAAAGTACAAATGATAATGTAAAGCACAACCAGGATTAAACTGTCCATTACAATAGATACATGTAAGCTTTTTATACTCATTGAAAGTGAGTTCATTATAGCATCCACCACATAGTATTACCTTTTCTTCGGCTTTAATATTATATTTTTCAATTGAATGACCAGCTAATTCTTCATGGCATTTATAACATGGATAAAATGTACTACAACATCTAAATTTTATGGCAATTATATCTATCGGTAAATGATAATGGATGCACCGGGTCTGTTCATCTACTAATTGTCCTCTTAGTATACAATTGCTGTTGATAGTTTGACTAGTCTCTATTACATGTGATGGTTCTTCTATTAGCATTCTATAAATGAATGGCTTTTGTTTATCAGGCGATATGGTTTCGCCCAGTTGAAATTTCTTCGGCAGTTAAAAATGATGCCTAGCAAATAAAAAAGAAAATAAAGGAATGGAATAAATGAACATCAGATTTTTTTTCCTACCGCCGAAACTTTATTTTCCCACCACTACCGTAAGACTAATTTTAATCAAATCATTTATTTACTTTCTCTCGGCCGATTAGAAAAATATTTGTTACTTCACTCTTTATATCAAGAAAAAGAAATAAGATCATACCACATTTTCTTTTACATGTACATATACCCCTATCATCACTAAATAGTATAACCAGAATACATCGATCAAGGCTATGCTTATTTTTTGTGCCCTAACTTAATCGCATAGCCCGTGAAGATACCTAAATCTTGGTAGGATCTAGTTTTTTTGCACCCACCAACATGTTTTGTTTAGAGGGCTTTATGTCATCATTTGTCAGGTTCAGAAATGATACCAACAGGGCTAGTGAACAATAAATAATAATGTCATTTCTATCATTCTGCTAGACTTTCTTTGTAACATTGCACAGTTCTTGTCAGGGGTGAATTGAATAGCTTAGTTTTTGGCGGTTTCATAGTTCAAAATTTGTACGCTAAACATTTTGACACAACTCTTAATGCCTTGGCTTTTTGTAAGCAGGGCCATAAACATCAGCGTTAGCATCAAATCAAGAAATTTCTGAAATTTGACTAAGGACTTTCGCAAGCTTATACCCAAATTGAGATCAATATCCAACGTTAGTAGTTGGATTAGAGTATGCCGTGATCGCAGATTTCGTTGACACACAAAATCAAAACAAGAAAACTTTTATTGTTTGGTGGTTTCGTTTTTATCCATCAACATGTAGTTATTCTGCAACATAAGATAATTTTGTTCATTCCATCCATATAGTATGAATTAATCTTTCATGGTGTAATCCAAAATTTTTTTTACTACTCGAGATCTTTTCACCACAACGTAAATCTGTCCCGGAGCAGCAAAGTAAGAAATCACCAATATAAATCGAGGGTGGAAGAATATTGCCTCTTTATGTACGAAATATGCAGAAAACCTCATTCTGCTACGAGAGTCGGTCATGCGTGTGATGTGTTTAACGTGAGATTTACCATGTTATACCGAAGGCAGTAATAGGGTAGATTCCATTGTACAGCAATTGCGGTAGGTTGGAAAATCTAATCCTAAGCGGTAATATAGATCAAATATCAAGACATCAAGATATCGTCAACGATCTTTGTATCGCCAATGATCCACGTTTTATTTACCTGAATGACGAATGTTCCCCAGTATATTGTTACATATTCTTGTAAAACAGCAATTTGCACCCTACAACAACCGAGCGAAAGCTGTTGACACAAAGCTATTCTTAGTGTTAACTATTTTGTATCATTTTCTAACAGGATCAACAATAGATATGAGAGGGGGCGCAAGCAATCCAGAGTTTATTATTTTGTGGGGTGGATATTTTTATTAATTAATTGTCAACTTTACCCGACAAAACCTATAAGTTTAAGCAATCATTTAAGCAATCATTCAATTCTGTAACACAGTGGAGGATCAAAGGGTTACGAGCTTCGCTTCGATGTATTCCAGATCTCATATAGAAAGTTCAACAAGTCAGATTCATATTCTAGAATAGAAAATTCAAACCCAACGAAATTTCAGGTGAGAAACTTATTTTCCTAATTTTCTCTGAATTACGAATTTTATTTTGTAAGCCTTCTTTTAACAAACTAAATATTTTGAAATAGTCTTTAACACAACTAATATTCTCTACAATTTTTAATTTGGATGCATGAAAATATTGTTATCTTATGAAATCTAATAAAATTACAATTACGAAATGGCGCTCCATGACATTAGTCAAATGACTAAACGTACAGCTAAACTCGGCGGATGAATTCAAAAAAAGAATTCTTTATCAGACAAATGTAAGTAATTGTCCCAATACTATACAAATGATTATATTATAGGAGAAATAGACATAATTAAAGTGAGTCATAAATAACATTTAGTGCATAAAAATTACTTCAAATGAAAACTGAACAAGACAATTCAAAATGCTCAAACACAATGCCCAATATGTGTTCCCTATCAGAACTACCACTTTATCTCCCCTCCGCCTCACTATTGTTAAATATACTCCACCCACCTAGCTTTCTTTGTTTGTTCTCCACAAGATTAATTTTGTACAATGGAAATATCTTGCTGAGAATAATGAAAAATCCTTCTGTAGAGTGCGATAATATTTCCTAATTGGGTTTATTGATAAGACGCGTCACCCTAAAAAATAGAATATTATGGAAGTTTAGTTTGTCAAATACCTTCTCCCTATCTGCAGGATAGAAGTCATGTTCAGTTTTATTTTTGTATATACGAAATATTATTACCCGTGTTCCCATGGATATGCCATCACTGGAGAGATGAACAGGTTTGTAATCTTCAAAAATAAAATTTGGCTTAATAGACCGCACTTCTTTTCGAGAGATACCCAACCAAAATGACTATCAGTGATGTAAAAATGTAGTAGTAGGATAAGTATCATTTCGCAACAAGAAAAAGTATAATGACAGAGACATCGGGTGATTATCGTGAAAAGTAACATGTTTTAACATATAACATAAGAAAAAATGTCAAAGATTAAAATTCTGCTGTCACATATAACTAACATACATGAAGCCAAAAAAGAATTCCCTGAACACTTAGATAGGCTACACAGACTTAACCTAGGTCATAACACACACTTTAAACGAGGAAGCAAACTCTGCGAACTCTGCGGAGAAACGATGCCAAGCACCACCTTCTGAAACCATTTTCTAGCAACCTGTGCAATATCAAAAAAATTATGGCTGCAAGTGGGACCGAGAGGAATGAAACTCAGACTAAGTACTTTAATATGTGCTGCAAACCTTTACACCCAACAATTGATCTCCATCGACACCTATCTACAATTCAATTATAAAATTAGGAACATCCGACGACCACTTCGGCTGATGATTCCGCCCTCCCAAGAGGAATTGAAAAAATGGGTAAACAAACTCCTTCACGTAGACGGATAAAATGATGGACAAACAAAAAACTACCAAAACTCTACTTTAAACACAAACCAAAAAAAAAAAAACAGGAGAAAGAAGGGGGTTTTACAATAAGATGAGAGGAACTTCCCCCAAAGCGGCATCATTATTTAGTTATGTATAGAAATATGTAGAATACCTAATGAATAAAAGCGGTGTATTGAAAAGAAAAAAAAAAAGAGAAGTTGATTTCAATAGTGAAGTTTAATTTTCCTTGGAAATATAAAGTTTACAAAATCACATAGACGGAATAGGGGTTGAAATAATATTGGCAAATCAATTTACTATATATCTAATCAACATCTAAGCCCAAACTTGAAGTTGCTCATAAAAGTCTACTCTCTTTTTCTCTGAGTTGCTTATGTTCTTGACACATGCATACCTAACTTCATCAACCATAGTAGAATGTCCACATGCCACAATCGAAATTGAACCTGGAGAGTGTTGAACTTCGTTAGATACAAGTTCTTCAATGTTAGGTCTTCCTTCTTTGAATTTTATGTGGGACAATTCTCTCTTGACTTCCTGAATTATTCTTAATTTCTCTACATCTTGAAGACAGTCTTGCTTTACAAATTCAGTTAACGAATTCCCTTTTTCGCTGCCAGTAACAGAAGTAACTTCTGAGGCAGAGAACCGAGTATTGAATTCTTCTATACATACCAAACTGTCTGGCTTGGTGACATAGATCGTAACTTGAATATTCAAATCTTTCAAGCCAACAAGCTCTTCATAAAACCAAAATAATGATCTGAATTCTCTAACTATCCAAATTAATTTCAACATCTTCTTTCTATTGTTACCAGATTTTAAAGCTATGTCAAGAACTTCAGAGTAAAGACCTGGGATACCATTTCCACCAGCAACAAAAACTGCACAATCTGATGTTTTTGCTAGTGTTGGTTTTCCATAGGGACCTTCGACTCCAACCTTTATCTTCGCAGCTTTCCCTGGGGTTTTGGACAATAATTGATACAAACTGTGTGTAATACCACCTTTCACTTTAACGTATAAGATTATGTTTCCCTTATCTTCAATCGAGTCCGTAAAAGTGAATGGATGCGATTGCCAAAAATATGTTGGTTTTAAGAAATGGATGAAAGCGTGCCCACCAGGGATTGATTTCCAGTAACTGGGCTTAGGAACAATGACTTTGAGAGTTTCATCTGCCAATAGGATAACATCAGCTTCTGGAAATCCAAATGCAATCAAACGACCAATCCGAACTATTTTATCAACGGCCCAAACAGCAACAACTGGATACATGAAAACAAGATACCCCAAATCATAGACGTGATACCAAGTCCCAACAACCCAAAATACGGCCATGAGTACATGAATGAATAAAAATATTTCGTACCATTTTCTTCTCAAGTAAAGAATTGCTTGAACGAACATAATTCCTCCAGAAACAGTCGCAACTGTACCCCAGATTAAATAGGTTTCTGTCATTTCTTCTGCATAATATTCCTTCCCAAGGAGAATACTGAAACCGGCTGCATGAATAACAACTAGAATAAACATTATCCTGGCAGTATGACGATGAAATGCCATGAAAGTAGCGTAATTATAACCTGAAACCCATTGTAAAAAGTTGTTACGACCTGCAAACAAAAAAATCAAAGGCATCATAATCGTAGCAACTATCCCTGTTCTATCCGATGCGTATCTCAAAGTAGCCTGGTATTTGGAATTGAAAACTGGATCACCTTCAACGTATCCCATATTTATTGAATGTATAATGATAATAAAAATATAGAACCCCCCAATCACAATGGATTCAAATCGAGATGGTAAAAGGGAATCTAGTACCTTCCACCCAGAGAATTCTTGGGCTTTTTTTCTACCAAATAAAGCAGGCATAGCAACATGCTTCCTCCATAGGTTGACAACAGGACCAGTCAGGCTTTTGTAGAAACCTGGAAATAGTACTCTGGACCAGTGTGAGATAGCTCCAATTACCATGATTAGCAACCAATACATTAACGTCGAAGTTCCGTATAGCAACGAATTGTCGTAATTTCCTAGGAACTGGATATATGCATCATCGAAAAGAGCAAGCCTAGTTGAATTTAATTTAAATGGAACATGGATAGGAACAGATTGGTTGAATCCCTTAATTTCTGTAGCCGACTTTGCAAATTGTTCATATCTCTTGATTGCTGGACTATACCAGTGTTTGTTGAGGGTAATATTGCTTTCTTGACAGTATGAAATAAGCTCATCTTTGGCTCCACTTGTATTTCTGTTTCTATAAGCGAGGCAGCCAGCATACGTAGCAAGGGCATTTTCATCTTGACATAAGCAGGTATAGTTGTAGACGGTTGGACAGAATGACACATCAAGGTTTATTTGATAGTCACAAGCATAAAGACTTGTTGCATCTCCATAAATTGTAAATGGATATGGCTTAGATTTAACTCCAAGGACACTGAATGCAAGAACTAAAAGGAAGGTCTTAAAATTCATCTCAAAAACCTCGTCAATTTTTTGAAGAGAGATGATAAAACGATTTTCTATTCAGTGGAAATTTTAGAATATTTATATACGAGTATGGGTTGATATAGTTCAGAATATTATACACCATGATTAGAGAGAATTGGGTTAATTCCAGATATTGTTACCACTAATTTCCAGAAGCTGCAAAATAGGTTTTTCTGATTGGTGCAAGCAATGCCCAAGTTTTCCAAATTATCTTTTGAATCTAAAAAATATTTTAAGGGTAGCCGATCCGCATAAAAAATACTTTAAAAAGATATTAATATAATATTCCACAAAACCAAATGAATTAAGTAAGAAAGTTTTTTCAAAGTTGAATTCCACTCAAATAAGTATTCTTTTACAGCATAGAATACCCAGAATATCTAACTTTAATGAAATAGCTGTATTGTAGAAATGTGAGAGTTTAAGTCCATTTAATTCGTCAAGGAAAAGCGATGGATACCAAACCATCATAGAAATCTTGCTCTGATTAATCTTCATTTCCTCAGCCGTCAGGTATTAAAAAGTCTATCATTGAATGTTTGACAGCTGCCAAGATATTGTAAAAACTACATTTGACAGAAGTCAAGAAAAGTTTAAATACGAGTACAAGTTTTTTCCATATCATCAATACAGATTTGTGATTTGATATTTGTTCATTTGATTCAGACATTGACTATTAATCGTTCATTTCTATTTGACTGTGTGAATTCCTGCTATGTGATGTCCAATGAAATGCCGTCCCTGGATCGGAAATGATACTT